>CAUYRT010015852.1:0-139196 GCA_963574885.1 Lepilemur ruficaudatus | reverse complement strand
GGCCAACCAAATGTATATAGAAAAAATATTAGCCGGGCATGGTGGCGCATGCCTGTAGTCTCAGCTACTTGAGAGGCTGAGGCAGAAGGATCACTTGAGCCCAGGAGTTTGAGGTTGCTGTGAGCTAGGCTAACGCCACGGCACTCTAGCCCGGGCAACAAAGTGAGACTCTGTCTCAAAAAAAAAAAAAGAAAGAAACTGAGATTGAGGGAACGTTAAGTGACTTGCCTGAGATGCCTCTGTCTTTGTACCAGGATGTGAAGGAAGCACTAGTTCCCATGCCTGGCGTCCCCGTGGGCACAGGGCAGTGTCAGGCTCTGGGGAGAAAACCTGGGGTCGAGGGGTGGGCCCAGCAGCCTCGGGGCAGACCATGGAGCCCCTGGGCCCTTCCCGGGTGACCCTTTGCACTGAGCAGGGCTTGCCCTCCAGCTAGGGGAGCTCGGTGGCTCCCTTGCTGTCTGAGCTGCTTCTAGAATGTCAGTTTTCACCCGTGGGGGCAGCTTGCCCCCACCGTCTCTGTGCCGTATGCCCACCCACCCATCAGCCCTGCCTCTGGCTCCTCTGTGCAGACAGAGCCCTTGGAAGTGCCTTCCCTGCCCACATGGTGTGGAGGGTGCCTGGAAGAGGAGATGGGAAGTGGCCCTGGCCCCAGCCCTCAGGGGTGGACCTGCCATCCCCTTTCCAGGCATTGGCACCCCGGGCCGGAGCCCATGAACTGGCAGGCCAGCTCCACGCTTATACCGCTCGTCATGCTGGGCTGTCCTGGGAAGGTGTACAGCTCCCAAGAGCCTCGGGGGTTCACCAGAGGCTACTGAGTGCTGCTTCTGCCCTGGAAAGGGCTGTTCCCAAACCCTCCATCGCGCCTTCCCCGAAGCCTGGTTCAGGCCAGCACCTGAGGTTCCGAGGTGAATCGGAGCAGCAGCTCAGGCCTGCCGAGGGAGGCACAGACGGTAGCAGGCCCTTGGTCCCAAGGCAGGTGCCCAAGGCACATGGAGGGTTGGCAGACAGTCTGCTTTAGGGTGTGGGCCTCGGGAAGGCACAAGTCTGTTTGAGTCCCTGCACCCTATGGCTGGCTGTGCGACTGAGCCTCCACTTCCTCACCCTGTAAACTGGACAGAGGCACACCTGCCTAGCCAGGTGACCTGGAGGAGGTGAGAGGTGACAGTGCCAGGTGGACTGGGAGGACTCGTGCTCCTATGGCCCTTGAGTGAGCTATTTGTAAAGGTCTCACCCTGGACCAGCT
Organism: Lepilemur ruficaudatus; assembly: GCA_963574885.1. Classification (NCBI taxonomy): domain Eukaryota; kingdom Metazoa; phylum Chordata; class Mammalia; order Primates; family Lepilemuridae; genus Lepilemur; species Lepilemur ruficaudatus. The sequence continues at coordinate 137,953 of CAUYRT010015852.1, read as the reverse complement.
ATGTGGGGTGGTGGTGGTTGGTATTCTTGGGGCTTGGGAAGACTTCCTGGAGGGGGTGTCTTGGTCTGGGCCTTGGAGCTGAGCAGGACAGTGTGCAGCATTGACACAAGGGAGCCTAAGGGGAGGCACAGTCGGGGTGTCCAGGGGCCAGGCTCCACTCCACGTGCCTAGGGCAGCGTTGGGATGGGGCCAGGCTGGGAGGGCGTAGCGTATCATCCCAAAGAAGCAGGCTTTATCCTGGGCACAGCAGAAACTTCCAAAGGCTTTTCCTTTTTCTTTTGTCCTCTCCTAAAAGTATGGGATGGACCTTAGTCTGCAAACTCAGAAATGCAAGACATGAAAACGTTCTTATTTATTCTTCTAAAATTAAATTAGACTCTTACCGGCCGGGCGCGGTGGCTCACGCCTGTAATCCTAGCACTCTGGGAGGCTGAGGTGGGTGGATCGCTCAAGGTCAGGAGTTTGAAACCAGCCTGAGCAAGAGCGAGACCCCATCTTTACCAAAAGTAGAAAGAAATTAATTGGCCAACTAAAATATATAGAAAAAATTAGCTGGGTATGGTGGCGCATGCCTGTAGTCCCATCTACTTGGGAGGCTGAGGCAGAAGGATTGCTTAAGCCCAGGAGTTTGAGGTTGCTGTGAGCTAGGCTGACGCCACGGCACTCACTGTAGCCTGGGCAACAGAGCGAGACTCTGTCTCAAAAAAAAAAAAAAATTAGACTCTTACCAAAAGCCCCCATTGCACGATGGCAGAGAACTTAATCTGAGTCAGTTTAGGGTCCCTGTTTCCCTGGGCCTGTCTCTGGGCGCCAGAGGATTCCCAGTGCCAGGAAATTATGGGGAGGGGCCCATTGAGCATTGGACGTCACATGTTCACATTGGCACCTGTAAGATATCCGTGGACAACTGGCCATCCCCCAATGCGTAGAGTCACTCCTGTGCCTGCCTGTTAAGGCCTGAGAGAGCCTGGAACCTTCTGTGAGGCCTATCTATAGCATACGTGCTTGGAGAAAGCCCGTCAGTGGATTCGTGGTGCAAGGATGGGATGGTGGGGACCAGGCGGTGGGGAGACAACTGCAGCGCCCTGGGGGGTGCTCAGAGGGTGGGCTTCCCAGAGGGCAGGTGCCGTAAGAACGGCTCTGAGATTTTCTAGGTCACTTATCAAAGGCTCCCATGGAAGCCTTTCCTAACAGAACCATCCTGAGAAGGTGAATTCAGAAGAAGGAAATCATGCTGTGAAGATAAATGAACGCTAATTATGAGAGCCCCGCTGCAGCCTGGACCTGTGGGCCCAGAGAGGGCAGGAGGCACAGCCGCTCCTGGGCCAGTTTTCTTCTGGTCGTCAGTGTTGTCCCAACTGTGTACATCACATTTGCTCTCAGGGCCTCAGTTTCCCCAGTGATGTCTAGTGGCCCTTCCTGCTCTGACATGCTAGATGGTGGGCAAGCACCTGGCTAGAGGGGAAGACAGACTTGTACTTGGGTGAAGCCTCAGAGGACAGTGGGTGGATTTCAGGCCTCGGGTCAGGGGAGCTGCAGGCCAGGGGCTTCGCGGGATTTCTTGGGGAGGGGTGGTGGGAGGAGCCAGGTCTCACGGGAGGGGGCTTGATGGGGGGCCTAGGGCTGCAGAGCGATGATGGGGCCAGACCCCACCTCCCCAGGTACTAGAGTGAGCCTCAACCCTGCTTTCCGGGGGCTGAGGCCACCCAGGCTCGACATTGGGGCCAAGCACCCTTGGTAGCTCCTTGCTATGTAGCCAGGCCACCCCACCCACCTGCAGCAGCCTAAGTTAGGGAGACTGGGCCAGGAGCCAGGGAGGCAGGTGGCTGGGCACAGCACCCCAGAGTCAGCTTTCAGAGTTCTAAGCCTCCAGCCCTTGGGCACAGACATGCACCAAGGGCCACAGGTCCTCAGACACCTGGCGTGCAGGTGCAGGGAGGGCTCAGCAGAGAGAAGGGGCTCTGAGTGAGCCTGGTGTTTCCTGCTCTGCTCCCAGCACCGCAAGGTCAAGGTGGGCGGCTCCCAAAACCCAGAGGGGCCCAAGGCCAGAAACACCTGGGACAGCACAGCGGGGCGGTGCAGGCTGTGCTGGGAAGAAGCAGTGGTAACTAAGGAAGGAGAGGCCTCTGCCTGGGTAGCTGGTGTGATAGCCACAGAACATTCTAGTAGGTCATAAAAACTGCATTTCCTGCAAGTATATGCCCCTGGTAGAGATTTGGAAAATACAGAAATCTGCCGGCCCAGATGGCTGTTCACTTTTATGATAATACATTTCTTTAAGATTTCCCCCAAGCTTATTGATTTCACACCTCACTGTTGTTCTTTCTATAAATTTACACACTTAACCTTAAAACATAAACATGTTGCCATGTCTTTAAAAGCTTTGTGACATGGCCTCGTCAGGCTGCGTTGTGGTTATATAACTATCCTGTCCCCAAGCCGTGGACTTTGGGGCAGCCCCTTACACCGTGGACACCTCACACCCACGACATGCTTAGGATTTACTGATCGCCAAGCCCACTCACGTTACCACGTGACATCTCCCCCAGGAACCAGTCTTACAGGAGGGAACTGAGGTTCAGAGAGTTTAAGACACTTCTCAAGGTCACACAGCATGTGCATAATGAGGCTGACAATTGAACCGGGGTCTTTCCCGTTTTGCTTTGGAACCCAGGGCTGGCTCTACCACTAGCCCATGTCTCAGTGTCTGCCCTACGCTGGGTCCTGACTGTCCTTCCCCACCCCTTTGGCGCATCCATCCACACTGGGTGGCTCTTTGCTGCCCCCTCCTGGCATCCAGTGGCTATAACATTGGTCCTGCCTGCATAACCCTTTAGGTTCATACTTAATCCTTTGGGGTTCATTTATTTGTCCAAAAAAGATGTACTGAGGCCAGGTGTGGTGGCGCACACCTCCAGTCCAAAGGACTCAGGACGCTGAGGTAGGAGGGTCTCTTGAGCCAGGAGTTCGAGCCACTGCACTCCAGGCTGGGGAACATGGCAAGACCACGTTTCTTAAAAAAAAAAAAAAAAAATTATTCGGTGCCACTCTCTGCCAGGCAAGATGCTATAGAATAGAAAAAAATCCCTTGCTTTGTGCTGCTTATATTTTAGTGGCGCAGATGGATAAATGAGAACAAAGAACGTCATCTTAGGTACTCACAAGTGCCGTGGAGATACCACGACAGAGATACAGGACTGTGTGTCACAGGACAGTTTTAAATAGGCCAGCAGGAGTTATGCTCTCAAAGAAGCCAGGACAGGAGCGATACAGAAATCCTGGGCAAAGTCAGGAGTCTGCCCTGGACGTATGTGGAAAGTACAGCCAGCAAGATTGCTGATGTAGTGCATGGAGGGGGGGGGTGAGAAAAAAAGAGCAGGGTCAAGAATGGCCTCGGGATTTTGTCCTGAGCAGCTGGAGGGACAGAGTTACTGCGATGGGGACACCTGGGGGAGGGAGGGGCAGAATCTGAGCCGGAGGCAGGTTTGGCCCCCAAATGCACGGGTCTGATGGGCAGGGAGGGGCCTGTCTGGGGACACATCGTTGGGAGTCATTCTGCATTGAACAAATTTAAGTCTTGAGCCTGGGTCACGGCGAGTTGCGTGTGGACAGTCAGAGGGGGCCCGAGGGTGAGCCCTGGGCCCTCCAGCACTTCGGGGTGTTGGAGAGATGAGAAGGAAGAGAGAGGTGAAACCCCAGAGGGGGTGGAGCCCAGGGAGCCACTGAATGAAGAAGGTGGCTAGCTGTGCCCCCCACTCCCTCAAAACCTGAGACCAGATGGCCTTAGGCTGAGCAGCCCGGAGTGGTGGGTTCGGGAGGGAGTGAGAAAAGACAGGTCGAACTCACCAAGGACAGATCACCGTTTAGAGGGCAGCAGAGATGGTGGTGGGAGCCGGAAGGTGGAGTGAGATCCAGAGAGGGTTCTAGAGGTGGGAACAGCAACAGCGTGATCTCTGGCAGATTTGATGGGGGTGGCGCAGAGAATGACAGAGGAGGGGCACCCTGCTCAGAAAGGGGACGGGTGGAAAAAGGGTGCCGGGGGCTCCCACCTCATCCCCTTGCCTGCTCCTCCTCTGGGGGCGGGACTTGCAGGGTGGCAGAGCAGTGGACTGTAGGTCCCCACGGGAATGAAGGAGGAGATGGTCAGGGAAGGACATGGGACACGGAGACCTCAGAGGGGCCGTGGCTGTTGGGGCTGGAGGGTGGGGAGGGGTGTCTTGGAAGGCACCCTGTGTGCGCCTGCGTGCAGTTGCAGTCCCCCAGGAAGTATGATGGGAGCAGGGTTGGTTTCCGCACCGCAGTGCAAGCTCAGCGCCACCCCAGGCAAAGACCAGCCCTTCTTCTGCCCCGCGGAGAGCCAGCTCTCCTAGGTTGGCCACCCATATTCCCTGGGCCGAGGCACAGCCCCTGCAGTGATAGGGAGCGGTGACATCATCCCCTCCAGCATTTGCTGAGTGCCCATGTGTGTGGCCTTTCCACGAGCAGCCTCATGGACGCCTCGCAGCCAGGCTGTGAGGGTGATGCTGTTGACATTCCCATTGTGCAGCTGAGCAAACTGAGCCTGAAAGAGGCAAAATCGTATAATGAGCGTGAGGCGGAATCCCTGCCCGCTCTGTGCTGTCCTGCAGCCCGGGGTGCCAGGTAGTGCGGAAGGGGTAGCGAAAGCTGCTGCCGGAATCATAAAGGGCCTTGACTGGAAAGCTAGGGACTGGGGCTTTATCTTGTGGCATTGGAGGTGGTTTTGGTCAACGAAATGATATGATCAGGTCTGCACTGACTTAAGGTCACCATGGTAACGACGCTTCCACCCACTGTGGGTGGACTGGAGAAGGCGAAAGTGGGGCGGAGAAGCCAGAGAGAGCTGAGGACGTCTGAGCCCGGGCAGTAGGCAGCTGGGCCCGGAGACTGGTGGGGTTAGGACCTAGAGGTGGCAGTCGGCTGTGAGGAGGGTGGAAGGTTCCAGAAGGGTGATGGCGGTGCCTGTCCCCAAGGCTGGGTGTGCGCTCCTACGGGACATCCAGGGGCCCATGTGCAGCCAGAGTGGTGCCTGGTTACAGACAGGGTGGCAGTGGGGCTGGGGCCGTCGGTACAAAGGGAGCGGCTGCAGCCACCACTGCGAGGCACAGGGCTGGCCGAGTGGGCCCTGGGCAGAGCCCCGGGCACCGCAACCTCCTGGGGGCCCTGCAGGAGAAGGGGCTTGTGCAGGAGCAGAGAGGGGACAGAAGGACCCTTGGGTAAGAAGAGCTGAGTCAGGAGCATTGAGGCAGCTGCTTTCAAACCTCAGAGGTGACAGTAGAGTCCATCTGGGGAACACTATAGGATCAAGGAAGTAAAGAACATTCCAGAACTGTTCTTGAATAGCAGTGGCTACAAAAGAAAAAAGCTCTGTAAGGTAGTGAACTCCCTGTCACTGGAGGCATTTAAGCAGAGGTTGAGCTGCCACTCACCAGAGAGGCTGCTTCTCGAGGGGCTCCCTGCAGGAGAGCAGGAAGGGACACACTGGTCTGGCCCTGGTGTGGGTGGGTGGGGGACTCGAACCAGGAAGGGGCCACTCCGCCCACCGGATCCTCTTCCGTCTGCTGCCCAGCCACAAGCGCCCCACAGCCCCTGTGTCTGGGCCCAGCACCCTGCTGCACCTCCCTGTGGGCAAACCCAAGGGCTGTCGCAGGACAGCGTCATCTCCTTCCAGTTGTCCTCGGACCCCAGGGATGCAGCCCTCCCTCATGGCCGACTTGAGGGGACTGTCTGGGAAAGCCCCCCACCTCCCCTTCCCCGGAGCAGGGTCTCCAGACCCAGGGACAGAGCAGAGCTGCCGACTTCCTGTGTGACTCCGGCAAGTCAGGTTTGCCTGCCTGGGCCTCGGTTTCCTCACTCGTGAACTGGGAAGCATTGTCCACACATCTGCCTTCCGAGGGGTCCTACCCGGGGTTGCACAGCCAGAGCGAGGAGGAGGAAGGGCCTGTCGCAAGCGGGAAGTGGCAAGGCGCAGAGGCCGGCCAGGCCGGAGCGTGGAGGGCCTGGAAGGCCTGGCTTTGCAGCGTGGACTGGACCCTGCAGACCCGGCCTTGGCAAGCTCTTCCGCTGACGTCCCCACGGCCGAGGAACCTGAGCACCCTGCGGGCCAGGGCCCAAGTTCTCAGGGGGCCCCAGCTTTAGCTAGGAGGTCCCCACATAGTCTACTCCGTCAGCTTTGGTTTTGGTTTGGTTTTGAGCAAATATGTCAAATTACATGCTGCTGAGGATGCATGCACTTAACTCACAGCCTGGCAGCATCTGCGGCCCACTTTGAGAAGCTCAGCTGTGGGGGAAGGGCCTGCCGAGCCCTGTGGCAGGGGCTGTGCCGAGGGCTGTGATCCCATTTGCAGGGCGTACAAGTGGGGAAAGGCCCCAGCCCCAAATGCAGTGGCACCACTTGTCATTGTCCCCTTTGGTCTCCTGATAGGCCTCTCTTCTGTGGGGTCCCCTGTCACCCAGCAGGTACTATGTGGGATGGGCTTCCTGGAGAGGAGGATCTGAGCGGAGCCTGCATGCCAGTGTGGGGTGGACCTCGGCAGAGGGTGTTGGGAGGACAGGGGAGGGACTGCACAGTGGCAGGAGCAGGAACAGGTCACTTTTTTGCTGCTTGGGAACCAATTCCACCACTTCTGAGCTGTGTGATCCTGGATAAGTTAACTTCCTGTCTCTGATCTTGGATAAGTTAACTTAATGTCTCTGGGCCTCCATTTTCTCAAGGTTATGTGGAACACGGACACCCTCCATGGTCCTCTCTTCCCCTGCCCAAGACCCGAGGGTCATTTCCTTGTGCCCAGTCACACACTCACCCTCCTGGCCCTGCCTCCCTCTCCCAGCCTTCCCCACCCCCTCTCCACCCTTCCCACTCTGTCCTGCTCTTGAGAGCTCAGAATAAAACCATCCTTTCTCAAGTTCTAAAGATATCACCATTCCAGCACCAGCCACATGTTTCTCCACTTAATTATCGCTGCTTGTCTTTGTTAATTAGGCTTCGGCAATGATCTCCCTTCTGCCTTCCCGGGAAGAGCCGGCATCTGCGGGGCGGGGCTTGGAGGCCTTTGTGGGCAGACGAGGCACCCGGCTGCCAGGCCCAGAGTTGGCCCAGCGCCGCCTTTCTTCTGGGGTGGCAGAGGGGGCCTGGACACTGGGATGTCGGGAGGCCCCACCCATTTCCTGGCCTGCAGGGACTCAGCTGGGGTCTCTGCAGTCCCATCCTGTCCCTGCACATGTGGGAGACGGGACCTCACATTCACTGTGGCTATTAGGGCTCCCAGGTGCCCCTGGGGGGTGGGGGGGCATCAGAGTCTTGTGCAGCATTCTAGAAAGTCTCTCAGAAACTGTTTGCCCAGCTGAGACCACCCAAGCCGACAGGAACAACCAACACCTTTACGGGGGCTGGAATGAGTTTAGCACCTAGGGGTGAGCTGGCACCCTGAGCTGAGCTGAAGCTCTAAAGACTGATAAATATGTCCAAGCACTAAGTATACAAGGCAGGGCACTAAGCACATGTGTGTTCTACTGGACGGACCAGATCTTAGCAGCCTCCTAGGATGGGGTCTGGTGACAAAAGGTTGGGAGGTGGAGGTAGGGGGATGCACAGGCCTAGCCCACTAAGAGTCCCCGCAGTTGCCGCTGCTGCTGCTGCCCTGGGAGGGGCACAGCCCACGGAGGGCTAGAGAGGCCCAAGCAGGGCTTCAGAAGTGCAGCCACAGTTGCCCATCTGTGGACAGTGACGGGGTGTCTGGGCCAGGTGCTGTGCTGGGTGCAGGGATTTTGTTAAACACTGATTAAAAAACAAACCCTGGGGCCAGACATGGTGGCTCACGCCTGTAATCCTAGCACTCTGGGAGGCCGAGGCAGGAGGATCACTTGAGGCCAGGAGTTCAAGACCAGCCTCCCCATCTCTATAAAACAGAAAAATTAGCCTGGTGGCCGTGGTTTCACGTGCCTATGGTCCCACCTACTGGGGAAGCTGAGGCAGGAGGATTGCTCAAATCCAGAAGTTTAAGGTTGCAGTGAGGTACGATGACACCACTGCACTCTAGCCCAGGTAACAGAGGGAGACTCAGCCTCAAACAACAACAAAAACCCCATGGAGGCCGGGTGTGGTGGCTCGTGCCTGTAATCCTAGCACTCTGGGAGGCCAAGGCAGGTGGATCGCTCAAGGTCAGGAGTTCGAAACCAGCCTGAGCAAGAGCGAGACCCTGTCTCTACTAAAAATAGAAAGAAATTATTTGGCCAACTAACAATACATAGAAAAAATTAGCCGGGCATGGTGGCGCATGCCTGTAGTCTCAGCTACTCGGGAAGCTAAGGCAGGAAGATCGCTTGAGCCCAGGAGCTGGAGGTTGCTGTGAGCTAGGCTGATGCCACAGCACTCTAGCCTGGGCGACGGAGTGAGACTCTGTCTCAAAAAAAAAAAAAAAAAAACCCACAGAGCTAAGATTTGCGGGGCGGCGCGGTTGGTGGACAGTGCGCAGTGCAGAGAATAAACAGGACTTGCAGAGTCTGCGGTGTTAGACGTGAGTACCAAGGAGAAACAGGGCCACAGGTGGCAAAGATCGTGTCTATTGTTAGGGGAGTGCAAGAGTGTATAGGTAATACCTAAGGGGGAGGCCTTGGAGTAAAGGCCTGAAGGGCAGCAGGGAAGAGCATCGCAGGCAGAGCAAACAGCAGCTGCAAAGGCCCTGCCAGGGTGTTGGAGGGAGGAGGTCAGGGGAAATGGACGGGGGAGATCTTGTGTGACCGGATAAGGACGTTGACTTTTGCTTCCAGTAAGTTGGGAGCTGGCGCTGTGCTGAGCAGGGAAGGAACAGGATTCGACTTGCTTGGGCAGAACCCCTCTGGCTGGGTTGAGGACAGACAGGCGGAAGCGGGGAGAGACGCAGGCGGTTGTAATGATAATCCGGGCGAGGCCTGGTGGCGGCCGTGGGCGGTGAGTCATCGGCTCTAGGTGTATCTTGGAGCTACAGCCAGCAGAACTTGCTGACCTTGCTGACGTTGAGAATGAGAGCGGTCAGGTTTGACCTCAGGGATTCAGGCTGAGCTGCAAGGATGGAAGGGCATTCGCTGAGACTGGCGGGCGCAGGAGGAGCCAGGTGGGGTCTCACGCAGGTGGAGCCCAGGGTACAAGCCGGGGCTCAGGCGGCAGGCCCAGGCTGGAGGTATAATTTTGGGCTTGTAAGATATAACTGATATTTAAAACCCTGAAAGAGATGAGATCATCCAGGAGCCAGTGGGCTCAGAGGGCAGACTCAGCCCTGGTGCCCTTGAGCCAGTGAGGCCAGAGGGACACAGGCGTGGGTGCTGCCCTGGAGCCGGTAGGGAATCCTGCTTCTCCTTGTGTTGTTGCCGGGAAGATCCAGGGCCTGGCAACCCAGCCAAGCGTCTTGCAGGGACCTGGGGCTCAGGCTTAGAGCAGCAGTGGCTTCCCAGCAGGACTCGGGCTCCCTGGGGACACAAGAAAATTGCCCCTTGTAGGTACGACGCCTTATCTAGGATCGTAGATGCCATTCAAGGTGGGCCAGGAAAAGAGGGTTTCCACCGCGCTGCGTGAAGTCGGGCAGCCCCGCGTCTCCGTTATCTGCTCTATGACACCGAGCAGGTTTCCCGTGGCCTCTGGGCTGCGCTTGTGGGTGGAGGCAGGCGGGCACTGGTGTCTGTGTTAGCTTCCTGTTGCTGCTATAGCAAATTACCCAAACCCAGTGGCTTCAAACAGCATGGACTTGTGGCCTTACAGTTTTGGAGATTGGAAGTTCGAAATGAGACTTCTGAGGTTAGAGGTGTCAGGGGCTTCTGGGGCGCTAGGGGACAATCGTGTCTGTATTTTCCAGCTCTGGAGGCCACCTCCATCCTTGGCTGTGGCCCCAGCCTCTGTCTTCTTCATCATGCGTCTCCTCCTCCTGCTTCTGGCCTTCTTGCGTCCCTCTGATACAGCCCCTGTGGTTCCATGTAGGGCACCTTGGGTAACCCGGGACTACCCTTGGGTAACCTTGGGATCCTTCACTTACACCAGCGAAGTCTCTTCTGCCACAGAAGGCAACATTGACAGGCTGCAGGGATTAGGACGTGGACACCTTGGCTGCCACCATGCAGCCTGCACAGAGTGACCGTGTGGGGGGTGGGGCCAGGGACCTGTGAGATGCCCAAGGAGGAGGAGCAGATTTGGGGGGCCCATGGAAGGCAGCTGGAAAATGTGGGTGCATAGAGATGCAAGAGGGACAGCACCGTGGACTGGGCAGGAGGCAGAGCTGCCCTTTCCTCCCCGACATGTGGAAACAAGGGGACAGTGAGCAGTCACCGTGATGACTAGCCGAGGCTTTGGGCATGCCTCCCACTGTCCAAACAGTCAGGACAGAGAGAGGCTGTCCTGCAGGGTGGTTCCAAGTCTGGGCTGAGGCCCAGCTCCCCACGTGCCCGCTGCGGAGCCTGGGGCAGGTCACCTCCTCTCCGTGCCGCAGTGTCCTTGTCTCTGAAATAGGGACAGTCACGGGGCCAGCCTGCAAGGATGAATCCCTGCGAGGATCTGAGAGCAGTGCCTGGCACATAAGAGCTCAGTGTCTCCACGTTGGTTTATTCTGTGCCCGTGACATGTCGGGCGTTACCGGGGGTGCCAGGGCTGTAACTGTGAACAGGCAGATGAAAGCTGACAAAGCCCTCAGCCCGCAAGGGGCGTCTGTTCTCACGTAGTTGGCTGCTGCTGTCCTCACTGGACAACTGCGACCCGCAACATCACATCCTCCAAAGGATACCCACCCCGCCCCCAGGGCACGCAGCAGGTCATGCTTCCCTTCTGCCCTGGCCTGAGCGGCCAGCTGCCCACATCTGTCCACCTCTCCCAAGAGAGGCGTTGCTGCCCTGCCCCTCCTACTTGGTGTGTGACATTCTGGGCTCGGCCAGTCTTGGCCACAGTTCAATGTAGACCCTTGCTGGCCTCGGGCCAGTGCGACCTGGGCCTGGTCAGCTGTGTAGCTGGGGCCCGCAGGGCAGGAGGTGGCTTCCCCTGGGAAGGGCCATAGCTATGTCTGTCCCCGGGATTGTCTGTCCAGGATTGACCCACACAACAAAATGAGTCTGTTGCTCTGCCCAGCCTGGCTGGGACGGTTGAGCTTTAGGGTCACAGGAGAGTTTGTGAGGAAGCCATCAAGAAGGTGCTGGGCTCTTAGCAGTACCCAGGGATCAGAGAGACCTGGGTTCAGGTCTTAGCACCACCCACTGCAGACTGTGGCTGTGGTAGTCTTGGACAGGCACCTTGACGTCTCTGAGCCTCAGTTTCCTTATCGGTAAAATGGGATCACACAAGGGATTTGCATGCCAGTGTCTTGCAGCCCAGGGGGCCATGAAAGGGCCTCAGCCAGAGAGTCCCCTGCCAGCTGGGGAAACCTGGTGGCCTTTGTCCCAGCCCTTTGTGGATGCTGGAGGTCAGGCAGCTTGGCTCCGGGGAGGAGCTCAGAGCACCTGCCCCGGCAAGTGTGACCCACCCACCACCCACCCCAGGGAGGGGAGGTGGGCTTATAGGGACACAGAGCTTGGCCTGAGGGAACTGGGGCAGAGGGTTTGCTTTTTTCCCTCCCCCACAGACCTCATGCCGTAGTCCCTGGTCGTCACCCACTGTCACTGTAGACTCCAGCATGTAACAAGTGACTGATTGATTGATATAACTTCTTATTTTGAAATAATTTTCAATTTCCAAAATTCGCCCAGATTATATAGAGATTTCCCAAATGCCCTTTGACCCATGTCAGACTTTACCGTCTCACGTAACCAGAGTGCATTTGTCAAAACCAAGAAATTAATGTGAGTCCACACAGAGGAGCCAAACCACAGCCTTTCTTTGGACTGCATCCACTTTCCAGTAATGTCCCGGGATCCGACGCAGGGCACCATGTCGCATTCAGTGTTCATTGATTTCTATTCCTCCATCTGCATTTCCCCACATTCCTTTGTTCCTTGCTAGTAAATACTGCCCCGAACACCCGGCAATCCCCCACCGTCCACAGGTTAGAACAGTTCCAGTAAAATACCTGCACCGTCCTCCTCTCTGCCCAGAACAAACATCCTGAATTTTATGCTTGTCTTCCTTTTATCTTTTCCTCCAACTTTTTATTTTGGAAAACTTCAAAACTGTAGAAAAAGGTGAAAGAATAGTACCGTGACAGCCTGTGTAAAGCCTTTCTTTGGATTCACTGGTTCTTAGCATTTTGCCGTTTCCCCTCCTTCCTTCCCTTCTCTGTATCCCCCCACCTCCCTCTCTCTCTCTCACACACACACCCCCCATTTCTTTCTGTCTCTCTGTTTGAAGTAAGTTGCCAACATCTTGACTCTACACGCCTAAATATTTCAACGTGCATCTCCTAAGAACAATGGCGTTCTCTTACACATCCACCGCGCTATTATCACACTTACGAGACTTAATAATTCCCTGTCGTCTACTATATAATCTCTTCTCAAATTCCCAAAAATGTCTTCTGTGGCAGTTCTCCTCTGTGATATAATCACCGTTCACAAGTTAATTTTTTACAGTGATTTTATTGCCTCTAATGTTTGCCTGAGCAAAAGATATTTCATTTTGCTTATATTTCTACTTTTACAATGATAGTATCTTAATGGTGTCCAGTCTGGGACTTACTTTGCCCCACTTACATTTCTGGAACGTGATGTCGGAGTGTGCGGCTCTAGCTGGTTTGGTCTTGCGGCCCTGTGATCTTCTGTGCGTGTGACTGTACCACAATAGATGGGCCGTTCTCCTGTCCCCCTGGAGGGTGAGTGCCAGTTTGCTTGCCTGTCTCCCAACTAGACCCTGAACCCCATGTTCCTCTTTGAATTTAGTAGAGGCCCCACACCTCGAAGGTACTCGGTGAGTATCGAACAAATGAACAGGAGTTCAAGTATTGGGTTTTCCACTCTCCGGCTGTTTGTCGTTAGACAAATCACCAAGCCACTCTGTGCCTTATTTTCTTTGTCCAGTGGCGATGGGGATTCCATCCCAACAGGTTGCTGCAAGCCCGAACACGTGCTGCGTGTGGGCCAGAGGCATGCTGTGTGTGCAGCTGCTTACTGGGCCATGCAGGCCTGAGAGCCATAATCTTCCTGCTCCCGGCTCCGGACATACAGGGGACTGAGAGAGCAGTGTCCCCTCGCAGCAGGGAGTCTCTGTGCTCCCGCCCAGACCCAACACCACCCATCCCTGTCATGCCTATGCCATCAGAGCTGGCAGCCCCGCTCCCCCCTGGTGTCCAGAGGACGGTGAGTCCCAGCAGGTGAGAGTGACCCGCCACTCAGCAGACACCAACAGGCGACAGGTGCCCAGTGCCATGTCTAGCACTTTGCGGTCACCATCCCAAGTTCTTACATAACAGTCCTGCAACCTGGGCACATACTTATGCCCACTTTATGGAAGGGAAACTGAGGAAAATCGGAAAAGTAAAGGAAGAGAAAATCGGAATCGCCAGCCAGGTTTCATTCCTTGCTGCCTCCCAGGAAGGGGGAAGGGTGGACCTGAGCCCCCTAGGCAGATGCTGCAGAGCAGGACTGGGGCTCACTGGCACCTGTGCCCACAGCTGCCCAGGGGTGGTGACTTGGTGGTAGACACCACCGGGTGGACAGGACAGAGGGCAGCAAGGAAGCTGGCTCACCTCCGCCCCTCTCTGCCCTGGCCTTCCCTGCGTGGGAGACCTGGCTGGCCCGGACAGCTGAGGCCTCACGCTTTCCCTCCCTCCTGGGACTTCCAGGAACCCGACTGTCCTGAGTCCTGCTGGAGCAGAGGTGGGGGCGCCGGGACTGAGGAACTCAGGGGTGTCTCCCTCCCTCCTTCCGTCTCCATTTGTACTCGCTCCCCCGGGTGGGACATCCCCAGGGAGGGCACGTGCTGCGTGTGGCAGGGCCCAGGAGCAGCCACTCAGTTCCCTCCATGGCTCTGCACACCCCCCGGGGCCCGTAGTTGCACCTCACAGAGCAGAGGGGACGAATATGTGTCCCCATGCCAGCAGCCCCCTGCCCCACTGTAATTGTGCATTTGGTGACCTGATGGCTCTGGTGTGCCTGGGCCCTGAGAGCTTCAGAAGGGGTCCTGGGGACCCAGAGAGTGGTTCAACAAGCTCAGTCCCACTTCCAGAGTGTTCCCTTTGTAAAGTGCGTCAAACCTAAGGGGCCCTCCTGTACTTTGTGTCCAGGGCTGGGGTGGCAGGAAAACCACAGGTGGGGGGGCCCAGGCCTGGCTGAGGGCCCCTCCCCTCGGCTGCGGGACCTGCCCTTCTCTGAGCCTCACCTTCCTAACTCATAGCACAGAGGTGGCGGGATTCCTGACTAACCTTCTCATCCAGGGAAGGTCTGGTGCCAGGAAAGGGAGGTCGTGTGCAGGCTGCGGGGCTTAAGGGAGGGACATGGCTTATCCCCACCTGCCTTCTCCTGACAGTGGCCCCTGCTCCCTGCACAAGGCAGCCTGTTCCCCCCAAGATAGCCACAATGTCCACTGGAGGGCCAGGCACCCCCGGGTCTCCCGTATGTCTGGACACCTCGGCCCGGGCCTGGCAGAAGGCTGGGCTCTGTCGAGTGGAACAGGACGGGTGCGGGGATACTTGTAACTTCCCTGGCAGGTCCCAGTCTCGCCCCTCTCAGCAGCCCTCGCCTTGCTGCTGGCTGCGTCCCTGCGGCTGAAGTCATCATTCTGAGCTGGAGACCTCAGACGAGGTGGGGACAGGCCACGACTGGCCAGGGCGCTTGTACTTTGCCCTGGGAGAGAGCTGTGGAGCCAGCCCGCGTTTAAACCAACAGGTTTCAAATTGTGTACTCAGCACAACTATGACTCAGCCGGCCTGGCTGTGTTTCTCCCCGGGCAGAACTCAGTTAATCCTCGGGCGAGCAGACAGCAGGTTGCAGAGGGCAGGATGAGGGCTGCCTGTGCAGCCAGGGCCTGCATCAGAGAGAGAGAGGAGACCGCAAACCCAGAAAGTGCTGGAAGAGGCAGGAGAAACGCCGAGGGTGGGGTGGGGGGGGTGCCTGTCCTTGCAGGGTGTCACGGCCCAGGGGCAGTGGGTGGCAGGTCAGGTCACTGCGGTGGGGACAGGCCCAGCAGGGCTTTCTAGGCAGCACCGAGGTCAGACCCTGAGGGTGAGCCGCTCCCACCCTGGCGTGCTTCATTAGAAAGGGTACTGGATGCATTTCAGAACGCGTTCTCTCCACGATGGATAAAACAAGTCCCCTTTTATAGTACTTTTTTATATGTGATATTAGATTCTCCCAACAGGCCAAGATTTCCATTTGAGGGAGATGGAAACTGAGGCTCAGAGAGATTGAGCAGCTTTCCAAACGCCACACAGCATTAGAGTTAGAATCAAGATTGTCTTGCCATCTACTGGGACCTCCCCCATCACTGGCCCCAGGGACAACCTTCCTGCACACTCTGTATAAGCATTCAGGCAGATACACTGAGGACACCCCCTGACACTGAGTCCCGACATTTCCAAATGGAGACATTCGGAAATGTTTGTAACCATCGTGTCCCTTACAGCCAGCCCGAGCTCAGTGGGGGCTCAGGGAGGCCCCCCAGAATAGGTTTGCTGACACAGCATTAGAACATCAATAACCAACCCTTCCCTCGGGCCAGGCGCTGGCGTCCCTGTGCCCACCCCATCCTCACGGCAGCCCTCTGCGGACTTCGCTGCTGTCGTCGCTGCTTCACAGATGAGGACGTCGAGTTGTTAAGGGGTTGCCCACGGTCGCAAGCTGATAGCAGAGCCAGGATTTGAACCTGGGTAGTCAGCGTCTTGGGAAGACCACGGGGCTGTGGCCACGGCCCTGCAGGGCCCCGGTGCTTGTGTCCTCAGCAGCTCACTGGGACGGTTTCCTGATGCTTGTGTTGCCCGTGAGCAGACTGGACTTGGAGGTGACCGGGCTCGCCAGGGCGGCCCTGTTCCAGCTGAGACTGCCGCTGCCCACAGCAGTCCTGGGGGAAGTCCCTGGAGACCGGCTGTGATCCAGGTGGTGGCGGTGCAGACAGGAGCTTGGTTCTGTCAGGAGGGGGGCTCGTGACCCACCTGCTGCCCACCAAGGGGCCCTCAGCCAGGCCATCAGGGTTAACGAGGATCTCAGCCTTCCTGCTCGGGGCTGACCAGCGTGGGTGGGCAAACTTCCTCAGTCACAGACAGTGGCACAGTGGCCACAGTTCATGTCACTGGAGAGGGCACTGGCCTGTGCCCCTTGGAGCCTGGCACAAGTATCTGTTCAGGTTGACAGGTTGCCCCTTCTCCTACAGGAATGGGCAGAGCAGGGCTGGGGCACAGGCACAAACCCAGTGGCAGGTCCCAGAAAACAGCAGGTAAGGGACTCCTTACCTGTGGCTCAGGTTCCCTCCCAAAGAGTGGGTCACCCCTTTGCCCACCTGGCCCAGAGAGCTGCCCTGGTTTCTCTGGAGCTCTTCCTGCTCCAGCCCCCGCCAGAGCCTCCCCTGTCCCATTTGCTTCAAAAACTCAGCCTTTAGGCTGGGCGCAGTGGCTCACGCCTGTAATCCTAACACTCTGGGAGGCCAAGGTGGGAAGATCGATCAAGGTCAGGAGTTCAAAACCAGCCTGAGCTAGAGGGAGACCCTGTCTCTACTAAAAATAGAAAGAAATTAATTGGCCAACTAAAAATATATAGACAAAATTAGCCAGGCATGGTGGCGCATGCTTGTAGTCCCAGCTACTCAGGAAGCTGAGGCAGAAGGATCGCTTGAGCCCAAGAGTTTGAGGTTGCTGTGAGCTAGGCTGACGCCACGGCACTCTAGCCAGGACAACAGAGTGAGACTCTGTCTCAAAAAAAAAAAAAAAAAACTCAGCCTTTAAAAACATGTAGTGTCTTCCCTCTAAACAAAATAAAAACAAAGAGGTGGCAGAAGCAAGAGCAGAGACAGAGGAACCTGGGCGTCCTTGCTGTGGCCGGAGGCTGAGCTGGAAGGATCCGGTGGGCAAGGCGGTGCGGGCCTGGCAGGGTGTTGCACGCGGTATGTGCCGCGTTTGCTCTCCGTGTTATTGACAAAGGCACCACTCCGCCCGCCACGCCCCAGAGGTGTTCAGGACGCCTCTGTGCTGCCAGCCCCGTTGGGCAGCCCAGGCCCCACTGTCCTGACAATCACAGCTCCCACGACTCCTGGCTCCCAGCCTGGGCCTGTGTACCCCGCACAGGGCTGCCATGGTGTCCTGTCGGCTGCCGATTACAATACTCCTCCCTGTTAGCTGCGGCCTGGGATGGGGGCGCTCTCTCCCCTGGAGGAGGGGGACGTTTCCTCACCAGCGAGCGTGTGTTGAGCACCTGCAGGATGCTGGCAGGTGCGTGTGTGTCTTGCTCGCCTGTCACAACTGCCTCAGGGTCGGGGAGATGAGCCCCCACGTGTGGAAGAGGCTGCATCTGTGGAGCTTTGGGCCCCGCGTGGCTGTCACCTCCTTTGGGAGGTTGTCCCTGACCATGGCTGGGGCAGGGTCCCTGCTATATGGTCCCAGGGTGCATGACAGTTACAGGCTGTCTTCTGTGCTCTTCGAGGGGCAGCACAGCGTCCAGAAGGGCTCGAGAAATATTTATCCAGGGAACGACACAGGCCCAGGTTTCTGACTTTTAAATTCTGTGCCTCTCCATGGTGTCACCTCTCCAAGGTGGAGGACAGTGTGGGGCTCAGGTCTGTCCTGCCTTGGTCTCTGCCCATCCATGTGCCCTCAGGCGGTGGGAGCCAGCGAGGGGGGTGGCAAGTGGGTGTGCTCTGCAGATACACAGCATGCAGAGACAGCCACACCTGCCTGTGCCACTTCCAACAACCACGGTGACCTCAGCTTACTGGGCTGGGGCCCTGGGGGCCTACCCACTTCCTTGCGGGCCAGCAGGCTTGGTCAGGCACCGGCCACGAGTCCTGCCCTGCCCCCGGCACAGGAGGAGAAGACAGAAGCGTGGGATTGTGGGCGAGAGAGCAAAAAATGCAGAGGAAAACACCTTAAACATCAACCTCACCCTTTCTACAGATGGGGAAACTGAGACCTCAGGAAACGCAGGACACATAGTAGAATAGAGAGACCAGGGTTTTGGGGTCAAACAGAGTATTCCTGGCACTCGGCGGCTGTGTGATGTTGGGCGAGTTTCTTGACCTCTCTGAGCCTCCATGTCCTTGGCCGTGGTGAGGGGCAGCCATGGTTGTGTCTGGGAAGCTGCCAGCACAGCGTCTGTCTACACAGCGGTGTGCGGTCCAGGCCATGTGTGTACTGTTGTGCTGCTCAGAATCCTTCCCCCAGAGGAATCCTCGGTGGCACAGGGACAGATGGGAAATGCCTGCTGCCTCCCCCAGGCTCCAGGAGCTGGCCCTGGGGCCCAGGACCCCCTGACAGTTTCCTGTGCGGGACCTGGAGTAGGGTCAGGGCTATTCTTGCCACATCTGGGGTCCTGAATACCACCTGGAAGGGCCGTGTTGGGTCCTGGGGTGCTGAGCTTGGGGTCTTGGTGCTGCTAAGCAGGGAGGGGCATCTGTCCCCAAGGCGGGGACACTGGAGGAGGATGTTATGTGGGATGTGGTGTCTCTAGGGCGCCTGCGGGGTCGTCGGCCTTGGTTGGAGGGAGACGCACCGACTCTAGATTCCAGGGACAGGAGTGTGGGTGCAATGAGCCAGACCGGGGCCCTGCAGGGATTGGCAGGGCCTGGCATGGCAGGTGAAGGGTCGCGGGGAGCTGGCGCTGGCCTCAGGATGGT
This sequence comes from Lepilemur ruficaudatus, assembly GCA_963574885.1. Taxonomy (NCBI): domain Eukaryota; kingdom Metazoa; phylum Chordata; class Mammalia; order Primates; family Lepilemuridae; genus Lepilemur; species Lepilemur ruficaudatus. Next base: position 119,238 of record CAUYRT010015852.1, on the reverse strand, counting down.
GCGGGGAGGGGGAAGCTGCCTGCCCAATGGACGGCCCCGCACTGGGAGCTGGGGCTCCTCCCTGGTGGGGTGCACAACGAGGCTGGGCCCTGTGGGGTCTGGGCAGCACAGAGCCCCAGCCTGGGAGGGGCAGTTCTGAGCCAGCCTCCTCAGTGGAAGTGAGTCCTGCCAAAGGTTTTCAAGAATAAAACAGGAGTTGTTTTCTTCCAAAGACCCATTCTGTCTGCTCTGCCCCCATCACCCTGCTGTGACCAGCTCTTCCCACTGCCCCCAGAGACCCAGCAGTGTGGCCACGCGCTCCCCAGAGAGGGGGCTTCCCACACCCCAGCCCCCTCCCACCCTGGCACAGGCCGGAGGGCTCCTTCGAGGCTCTGCCCCGGACCCTTCTCCAGCTGGGCCCTGCTTCCGGGGCTGCGTGGCCTCGGCCACTCCTCTGGGCTGTGAGAGGGGAAGGGGGAGCTCACCGAGGCACCAGCAGCTGCTGGCATGACAGCTGCCCGGGCCCCACCCCTGCTCCCAGGCACAGTACGCTTGCCCAGTCACAGGCCTTTGCCTGCGAGCAGCCAGGGTGGCTCCTGATGTGCCAGCTCCTGTTCGCAGACCTCGCTGGGCCCGTCATCTCCCCTGTACCACCCGGAAATTCAGCCACAACCAGCACACGAGACCTTTCACCCTTCAGTCCTGTGCACAGCTGTCCACCTGGGTGTCTTCCCATCTCCACCCCACATTACACACTGCTACCATTAAACATCCTGGCCGGAGGCTGGGTGCAGTGGCTCACGCCTGTAATCCTAGCACTCTGGGAGGCCGAGGCGGGAGGATCGCTCAAGGTCAGGGGTTCGAGACCAGCCTAAACAAGAGTGAGACCCCGTCTCTACTATAAATAGAAAGAAATTAATTGGCCAACTAAAAATATATAGAAAAAAATCAGTGAGGCATGGTGGCACATGCCTATAGTCCCAGCTACTCGGGAGCCTGAGGCAGGAGGGTCACTTGAGCCCAGGAGTTGGAGGTTGCTGTGAGCTCGGCTGATGCCACGGCACTCTAGCCAAGGAAACAGAGTTAAACTGTGTCTAAAAAAAAAAAAAAAATCCTGCTCTCCTGGTGACCTCCCACACTTGCTCAGACAGGTGGACACTCTGATCCCTGCCCCTGTCTCCTCCGAAGTGTGTCCCATTATACTCGGAGGGGTGCATGCTGTGACCAAGGGACACCCCTCTGGGCCTGTGAGCCCCTCAGAAAAGGAGCCCTGCCTTCTGCTGACACGGGTCCTGTGCCAGGGCGCTGCTAAGACAATGTGGGATGGATGGATGGATGGACAGACTGACAACAGGCCAGAGCACAGCTGCAGGGGAGCCAGTGGTCCCACCATGGCCCCTGGGAGAAGGAGCGGGTTCGGTGGCTGAGCCAGTGCCAACACTCATGTCCCTGTCCTCCTCTTGTAGATGAAGATGACGCCAACAGACTAGGGGAGAAGGTGATCCTCCGGGAGCAGGTGAAGGAGCTCTTCAATGAGAAATACGGTCAGTGCCGCAGGGCCGCCCTGCTGAGTGGCCCCCTCCCTCTGCAGCCAGCCTGGCCTCCGGTTGCCCCCAGCTGGCCTGCCTGCGCCCCGGGGACACGGCAGCCCTGGCCCTGACGCGTGCGTGGTGTGTGTGTGTGTTGATTGATACACTCTCTGGGTGTGACAGCTGCTGAGCTGGGGCGAGCCAGATTCCAGCCCCTTCCCTAGCGGGCTTTGCCATTGACAGGGGACATCTGTCCTCACTCCAACCCCCTGTGCCCTCTAGGTGAGGCCTTGGGCCTGAACCGACCTGTGCTGGTCCCTTACAAGCTGATCCGGGACAGCCCAGACGCCGTTGAGGTCACGGGCCTGCCCGACGACATCCCTTTCCGGAACCCCAATACGTACGACATCCACCGGCTGGAGAAGATCCTGAAGGCCCGGGAGCACGTCCGCATGGTCATCATCAACCAGCTCCAGTGAGTGCCCGGCACCCGGCAGGGGCCACAGGAAGGGTGCTGCCTGGAGCTGGGAGGGGACATGGAAAGCAGGCCCAGCCGGGGGTGGGGAGGGAGGGCGCTCTGGCTTTCACTGCACACAGGTCCAGGGTGAGAAAACTGACACCCACAGCAAGGGGGGTGGTGAGAGTCGTGGTCACAGTGGGTCAGCTGGGATCCAGACCCAGGTGTCCTCGTTCCAGCCCCTTTCTGCTGAAACACATGCCCTCAACAGTCACAGTTGTTTACCTATTTTTAGAGTTTTAGTTAAGTTTGACTTTTTCTGGCTATACCATTAATTTCAATATATTTTGAAAATAACAGTGATTCAATACTCCCAACGCCCAGAGATAACCGCTATGCATATTTTACCAGACATCCTCACAGTCTTTTTTAAGAAATACAATAAATAGGCCAATCAAGGTGGCTCACACCTGTAATCCCAGCAGTTTGGGAGGCCGAGGCAGAGGGTTGCTTGAGGCCAGGACTAACCTGGGCAACACAGTGAGACCCTGTTTCTACAAACAATTAGCTGGGCATGGTGGTGTGCCTGTAGCCCCAGCCACTTGAGAGGCTGAGATAGGAGGATCGCTTGAGCCCAGGAGTTTGAGGTTACAGTGAGCTATGAATGAATGCACCACCGCATTCCAGCCTGGGCAACAGAGTAAGACCCTTTCTCAAAAAAAAAAAAAAATAGTTTATTTGATTATTTTGAGATTTAAAAACTATACACACAGCACACTTGGGAAATGCAAAAAGGTAGAAGATGACCCATGACTCTCCTACTCGGATCGACGCTGTGGTGCATTTCTTTTGTTCTTTTTTCCTTACATGTATTTTCTTTCCAATTTTATGTTACATGTTTCAATTTTATAGTATATGCTTTAAAATTAAAATAATATTTGCACGTGTCCACAAAAGGCAAGTTATCCAGAATCCAATAAAAAAAATAGAGGTTTCCCTCCCTCCCTAGGATAGTTCACCCCTTGAAGTAAGTCCTGGAAAATGCAGGAAACTGTAAAGAGGAAATGCACCCGCCCCCGTAACTGTACCTCTCAGAGACAACCACCAAAGACATTCTGGAGTTTTCCTTCCACTTTTATTTGTATACCTATTAGATATCCTTTTTGGGGGAATGAAACTGACATCACCTGGTATTTATCGGTAGGCAGTAAATAAAAGTTGCTGCTTCCTGTCTGGCCATAATGACCTTGACCTTGTAGGCAGTTGAGTACCACCCTTAGCTATATTAATTCCCTTTAATGACTGGCCAATCATTGGTCATCTAGATGGATCATAACATCCTCTGCTGATGGAAATTTAAGTTACTTCTCTCTTTTTTTGTTGTTCATATAAATAATGCTACAAGTAAAATAATACAATTAAAAGATATTTTTAAAATAACTCTGTGACAAATACCCACTTGCATAAATCTAGGCGCACCTTTCTGATCACAGGTGATTTGCCCGGCCAGGCCCATTGTATACCTGCCCTGGGGGGTAGGCGGGGATGCTTCAGTTTTCACTTGGGTCCCACCTGGCTCCAGCAACAGCGGCAGCATCTTACCTGCTCGTCTCTCATGGGAGGTGTTACCCATATTCAGGAAGCCGGTGAGAAGGAGGGAGAAACCTCCTTTTCTGACTGCCACCTCATTTCTTTCTTTTTCAGACCTTTTGCAGAAATCTACAATGATGCCAAGGTGCCAGGTGAGTCAGAGGCTGAAGAAGCCAGACTTCTGCCTCGTGGGGACCAGGGTCTGCTGCCTTCAAGAAAGCAGAGACAGGCAGACCCCAAGAAGCCTGCTCGATACAGTGTGTCAAGTCAGCTAGAGAGGACAGGGGCAGGCTGGACCCTGGAGGCCGCCTGGGTAGGGGAGGGGTGGCATGTGACTGACGGGGGTGAGGCAGGCAGGTGCTGCCCAAGGCCGGGTGGGCCCCCTGTTCTGCCTGCATCTGCAGGGCACACGGTTCTGATGCAGCTGGCATGTGACGGGAGTTGGGAGGATGTAGCCCTGGGCGATTATGATGAGCACTGGATGAAGCAACACTGCTCTAGTCCTGCCCTCGTTGTACAGCTGGGACACTGAGACCCAGGGAGGGGAAGGGACTTGCCAGGGCCACAGTGAGTCAGAGGCTGCCTAGAGCCTGGTGTTGGGACCACAGACCACTGTTAACCACGGGCCCCAGTGTGGCTGCTCCGTGGGGACCATGATGGGACTCAGAGAGGCCACTCCCTACCCTGACTCTTAAGACCTGAGCCCTGGCTCCATATGGGTCCAGGTGGCACCTGGAACTCCACAGCCTGGGGTGGCACAGCCCAACCGAAGGCCCTCTCCTCCTATCAAGAGCCGGTTCCCAGGATCCGGCATGGCACTAGAAGGACATGGAGTCCAGAGGTGACTGGATTTGAGAGTTGCTCTCGGGTCAAAGGCAGAGACACAGAAGGCCCCATGGTGGGGTCAGGGAGGAGAGTTTGGGACAAATGCTCTCAGGATGGATGCTGTCACCTACAACTACCACTCCCCCCACCATGGCCATCTATCTTTAGGGTCTCATGGTGACCCCAAGGTGGCCACCGCCCATGTACCAGCCAGGGACAGAGGGTGGCAGCCAGCTCCTCTGACTTCCTTTTCAAGCACTGTCTCCCACAAAATTCCATCTCTGGCTCACAGCCTGGGCTCCCGCTGCACCCCTGCTCTTCTACTCACGCCACCCCCCGGCCCCCCAGGCCCTGGGTTTTCTGCACCAGCCGGACGGACGATGGCCCCCGTGGGCCCAGCCTGCCCTTACTGTGTCACTAGGATCTTCTGTTTGGCTGAGTTAGGTGTCCACACAGTAGCCGGCCCCCTCCATCAAGCCCCAGATGGTAGCACATGGTTGCAGGTCTTTGTTAAAAGTCTTACACTTTCACATCAATGTAATTCAGTAGCAACAAAACACCTGCCAAGCCCGGCTCCGAGCCGGGCTTGGTACCGGGCTCTTTCGTGCATATCTCCTTTGTGTCTCCTATCACGGTGTTTTCCCCATTTTGCTCAGAGTGGTTAATAAATTTTCCCAGGGTCAGACAGCTAATTAAGTGGCCACAGTGGCATTTGAACTTAGGACTTCTGATTCTAAACCGGAGTTTCCTACCACTGGGGCACGGCTTGTCCACTTGCTGAACCCCAGAACCGTCAGCCCAGAGCCATCACAAATCAGTGGTAACCACAGCAACCATATTAATACCGTTCTTAGTTTGTGAGCATTTGCTGGGGGCCAGGCGCTGTGCTGAGTGCCCTGCGCATGGGCTCGTGGGATCCTCCCAGCAATCCGGCAAGATCTTACTCATGTTTCACAGCTCAGGGCCACTTGGGGACCTAGAGTCGGCTTGGCTCTGGAGACCAAGTTTTCCCCCACACTGTCTAAGGCTGTGAGGGGATGCTGGGCCCAGAAAGGGCCCTGGGGGGACTGGGCAGGCCGGGACCCCAGGCTGGGTGGTCTGGGGACACTGAAAGAGGACCTGGGGATGAGGACAAAGTGTCGGCAAAGGCAGGCAGGTGAGTGGGAGCAGGGCCCTGGGGCAGTGGACCCTCCGGCCTAGTTATAGAAGGAGGCTGGACAGGTGCGCCCTGGCCACCCAGGGGTCAGGAACCCCACATGCTGAGAAGGGGACTTGAACCCTGAAGACGGAGGCCTTCTGCAGGGAGGTCGGGAGGCCGAGACAGAACAGCCCTGGCATCCAGTGTCAACCGCCTTTTCTCCCACCAGCCAAAGACAGCAGCATTCCCAAGCGCAAGAGGAAGCGGGTCTCCGAAGGCAACTCCGTCTCCTCTTCCTCCTCGTCTTCCTCTTCCTCATCCTCTAACCCAGAATCCGTGGCATCCACCAACCAGATTTCGCTCGTGGTAAAGTTGCACAGATCTGGACTCGACCACTCCTCTCTTTGGCCCTCGCCCCTCACTCGGGCAAGGCCGTCTACTCCAGGATGTGGGTTCGGGGTACGGGGAGGCACCGGGCTCTGAGTGGGGCCTTCCAGCCTCGGGGTGCAGACGCATCTGCCTGTCGTACCCATGAGACAGTCTGTGCCTCTCACTGGGTGTTCACGGGCACCCGGGCAGGAACTCACATCCCCACTGGGCAGCCGTGCCAGCCGAGGGCCCAGGAGCGGGATGGGACCTGTCCTCGCCCCTCAGCAGGGCTCCCAGCCTCGCCACCACGCTGCGGGGTGTGGGTGTCACCCACAGGGTGTAGATGAGGGAAAGGGGAGTCAGAGGGTAGGTGGGCTCTGTGTTGCATGGAGAACTCGCCTCCAGAGCTCTGTCTGTTCTGCCATGGTGCTGGGGTTAGTTCTCTCCCACCCGGGAGGAAAACCTCATAAAGGGCGTGCACTGGAAAGTTCTTTCTGATTTCAAACTATTAGCTTTGAAATCCTGAGTGCAAATGGGGAGCATATTTGAACACATTTGAAAATGATTTTGGGATTTCTTTATCCTATGACTGTATCTCCCTTCAACCCCATCCTGGAGAACCCCGAAGGTGCAGGCTTTGCATTGGTCCCCACCGAGGTGTCTGCGTGCCCGTGGAGGGTCCCTAGCTCCTCCAGCCCCCAGAGAAGCGGGCAGCTCCTTGGGAGCAAGGCTGCGCTCACAGGGCGAACACCTGTGCTGAGCTGGGCCTCACGCTCTGGCCCCCAGCCCTGTTCCATGTGACCACACCCTGGGACACAGGTGGGACAGTGAGAAGCCTCCAGCCCAGACTCCGTGGCCACTGCTGAACCCCGGACAGGTCACGTCCCCTCTCTGGGCCTCAGCGGCCTCAAAATAAATAGCATCTGAGGAAGCCCTTCAGAAAGCAGAGTTAAGTGTTCTGGTGTTCTTTCCGCGTCACCTGGAGTCCTAACCCGGTACGTTTGTCCCTCTCTCTAGCAATGGCCAATGTACATGGTGGACTATGCCGGCCTGAACGTGCAGCTCCCGGGACCTCTTAATTACTAGACCTCAGTACTGAATCAGGACCTCAGAAAGACTAAAGGAAATGTAATTTATGTACAAAGTGTATATTCGGATATGTATCGATGCCTTTTAGTTTTTCCAATGATTTTTACACTATATTCCTGCCACCAAGGCGTTTTTAAATAAGTAAAAAAAAGAAAAAAAAAGCGTTGCCTTTGCTCTTAACTGTTGCATGTTCTCTTTCGGGATCGCGGCCACAGCTGTCACTGGGGCTGAAGTCGGGAAACCCAGCTCAGGTGGCCTGCCAAGCCACCCTCCTTACTTGCCATGGCAGAGGTGGTGTCCCTAAGAGACCTCACTTCTTTTTTGCTGCTGGGGACATGTGACCTCAAGATGAGAAGCTACAAAAGTACCACAGACAGACACGCCTCCTGCTGCCAGACAGTGGCTAGACCACAGTCTGTCTATACCAGCTACATACCACCACCCCACCTCCCTGCAGCCTGTGAGCTGGACCTGTGTGTGGAGGGACAGGCCCTCATCCCTTCTGCTTGGGGCTGGGCCAGGCCAGGCAGGAATGGCCTCAGGGAGCATGCGCTGTCGTGGGGGACACTGGCTTGTCCCTGATAATTCCTCCAGTGCAGTCGAGAGTATTAAGGATGATCATCAGAGAGCGGCCCAGCTGAGGGGCATCCCCGTGGCTGGATGGACGGCATCTTGGAGAGGGGGTTAGGGGGCCTTGCAAGGGGGCAGGATTTTTGAGAGAGCTCTGGGTATTTGGGCAGCAGAGTGACGGGTCCCAGCTGTGTCTCAGACCACTCCACTCTGGTGGTAGGTGGGAAGTTGGAGGAGCAACACTGGAGGCAGAAGGACAAGTTGCAAGAGCCCAGCAGTCCAGGGCCTGGCACGCGGTGGATGGTGATGGCGCATGTCAGCTGAATGTCCTGATGGGGGAGGCAGGCATGAAGCAGGGGGACCTCACCTGGTGCAGAAATCAAGAAGAGTCTTTGAAGCTGAGACACGAAGAGCAGTCAGACGTTGGCGGGACAGAGGGGCCGGGCGGGGTGGGACAGTGTTCTAGGGCAAAGGCGGGGGCTGGCCTGAGGACCTGGGCATCCCGGGAAAAAGAAGTAGTTGCCAGAGCGGAGGGAGAGGGGCTGTAGGTGAGCTGGAGGGACAGATGGGGACTTGGTGAGGGTCTCCTTCAGGGCCTCTGAGGACGGTCCCCAGGTTGTGCCTGCATGCGGTGGCAGGCTGACAGGGTGAGCAAGGCAGAGATTCCGCCTGGGTTCTGCTTGCGCAGCCATGCAGTCTGGGGCAGGCTGCGTCTTTTCTCACCGGCCCACGTGGAAGGCCTCAAAGGCCAGGCCATGGCGATTTCCAGAGGGAAAATGAGAGACAGGCCCAGATCTGCATCTTCGGAAGGTGCCCCTGCCTGCAAAGGGTCAGAGGAGGAGTAACCTGGGAGGCCACGTGGGAAGCCTTTGTAGTTCCAGCAAGAGGTGGCAGTGGTCTGGGCAGGTGCAGAGAGTGACAAGGAGGTCAGCGGGTATGGGGGTGCTGGCGAGTGGAGGGGTCAGGATATCCCCAGGATTTGGCTCTAATGGCCCAGCTGGGGTCCAGAAATGAGGCCCATGGCTTAGAGGAACTGAGTTCTGAGTCAGTGAGTACATGATCAGAACAGTCCAGGGGCCGCTGCCAGCCCCCAGGGTCAGCCCCGTGCCCAGAGCTGGGAGGAAAGGGACTGTCCCAGCCTTCCGGGCTGCACATCCTCCTGGAGAGATGCCAGAAACCGCAAGCCTGGCACACCCTCAAACTGTTCCTCTCTCTGCAGGCGCCACCCCGCCCTGGCAGCAGCCAGCAGGGCCCTCCTCCCGCCCACATCCCAGCCCCAGAGCCACCAGGCCCTCCACGCCATCCTGCCCTGGGCCGAGCCCTCCTCTTCCTCTCCAGGATCAAGGCAGGGGTGGCCCCTCCACTGGCTGCCCTGGGTGCAGAAACTGCTTGTGAAATCGGGGGCAAGACGGTCTGCAGCAGGCCAGCCCCATCTCCCGTAACTCATCCCCCTCATCCCATCCTGCGACTCTGGATTAAAACCCTCTCCTGCTCTCTCCTCCCCACAGCACAGAGTGCAAATGTCTCGGCCCCTTCCAGTCTGTCCCATTCCCCAGTCCCTGGCCTGGGGGTGGGGGGATGTCCCCTCCGCCGGCTGGGCACCCCCCGCCCTTGCCGGCTGGGCTGGTGCCCATTGGTCAGTTGTCTACACCCACCCGCTGCCCCAGCTGCTAAGATCCACTGCCAGAGCCAGAAATGGCTCCCACCCGACCCTACCAGGACACCCCATCTGTTCCCTCGCATGCTCAGGACGCAGGTGGCGAGCCATAGAGGGCCAGTGTGGCGAGCCCTGGCGCCTGTGTGGGACCTCATTCCATAAAAGCAGAAGAGGGGATGCCCCCCCATGCCAGAGCCTTTGCACTGAGAGGTTGTCTTGTGTCGTTCCCTGACCCCTGTCCCGGGAACCCGGGGCTTTGGGAGGTGTGTCTGGGTGGAGGACACAGGACAGAGGACACAGGACGTGCCCACCGTGGGTCCCAGCCCCCGTCGAGGCAGGGAAGCCTCACTTGGGAATATTTCCTTGCAGAAGCGCCCAGATGCTGTTTATGCAACCTCTCCAGAAATCTCAGTGTACTGTACTTTTTAAAAAGTGATTTGATTCAAAGCACTCATTCTTTAATTAAACTTCATTTAGCTGCCATCTGTCTCGGTTCAAAACGGCTTCGTGTTTTGCAACTCTAAATGAGAATTGTTATTGGATTTGTAAACACATCCCCAAAAAACCACAAAACACTTTGGAAAGTAATAAATGAGGGATGTGCGGGAAGGAGTGTTAGGAGCTGCATCTTAAATGTTCTAATTGCTGGGGAATGTATTCTGGTGGGTACATAATCATTTTATATAGAAATCTTTGTATAAAAATCTGGTATCAATGAAAAGATCAAGATTATAGAAAATGCTGGAATTATATCTGACTGAAAACAGTAATAAAGCCATAATGGGCACAGGGACAAAGCTGGCGGGGGGTGGACACAAGAGGGGTGGCAGCTCTCACCCACACCTGCTCCCCTGGGGCTGCCCTCCCCCACTGCCCAGGTGCCCTACTTCTCGCTAGAAAGAGGAGGGTGATCCTGAATTCTCCTGGCAGGGGTTTCCCAACAGCCCTGCAAGGTCCCCTTTCTGTAAAGAATCAAAGCGTTACAAAGGGTTGTCTACTGACACCTAGGTGCAGGTCTCCCACCTCTCACCTGGCCCAGGTAGAAGGGAAAAGGTGTAGAGGAATGGTGGCCCCTCTTTTAAGGCATCCATGCAGTGGCACAATGAAGGCTGAAAGCTCCTTGGGAAAATACTATTGATGGTTTTTCAGTGGGGAAACTGAGGCTCGGAGGTGAGGGACTTGCTTGAAGCACGAAGTCGGTGGAGGAGCCCACCTGGAGTCTGGCAGCCCCGTGGCCGGCAGCTCTCAGGGCTCACCGCTCTTGTTGGCGCGGTCTGGGTGGTGGAGGTCTGTGCATGCAGAGGTGGGAAAAACAAGACCCCAACAGCCCCTGTCCTCTCTGACCTCACCTCCAGGGCTGTCTCTACCATTCCTCAAGCACCTGCCCCCCTTCCTTTCCCACTGTGCCTGGCAGCTCTTCCCTGTCTTACCTTTCACTGACGTGTCCCCTCCTCAAAGCGCCCTCGCCAGTCCACCCCATCTATGGATTATCCCCTCCCCTCTCATAGTTTTAAAATTTCAACTCCTTTTAAAAAGCCATCATTTTATTCCTGCCGATTATAATAACTTTATTTTTGGTGTCGTTCATTGACTGTCTGCCTGCTTTAAGCTTTACGATGGCAGGGACTGTGTCCGTCTCGTCTAGCACCACCCTAGCGCCTGGAACTAGAAGGTCCTCACTAAATATGAGCCAAGTGCATGATGAGTAAACCACACCAGTCTCGGGCCAGGCACGGTGGCTCATGCCTGTAATCCTAGCACTCTGGGAGGCCGAGGGCAGGAGTTCGAGACCAGCCTGAGCAAGAGCGAGACCCTGTCTCTACTAAAAATAGAAAGAAATTAATTGGCCAACTAAAAAAATATATATAAAAAAATTAGCCGGGCATGGTAGCACATGCCTGTAGTCCCAGCTACTTGGGAGGCTGAGGCAGGCGGATCGCTTGAGCCCAGGAGTTTGAGGTTGCTGTGAGCTAGGCTGATGCCACGGCACTCTAGCCCAGACAACAGAGTGAGACTCTGTCTCAAAAAACAAAACAAAAAACCACACCAGTCTCCATGAGAAGCAAAAAATGAGAGCTCTCGGCTTCTGGTCACGTGTTTGGACTCCGAAAGACCTATATTGCAACATCAATGTCCCCGCAACAGCCCACCCGACAGGCAGGAAACGGAATCTAGGATAAGCCCTGGGGGAGCGGCAGAGGACACCACTGCAGGAGGTAGCAAAACTACTCCGCCTTGCCTGCACTTTTGCAGATAATAGTGAAAATAACTACTGAATAACTACCATATACTAGATGTCTACGGTGTCACTGCCATTATGTAAGACCTTTTGTGTGCACTGTTAATCCCCGCAACCCTGCAAAGTAAATATTATTCCTTCATTTCACAGATGAAGAGTCAGAGGTTCGCTGCATCCAGGGTTACACAACCAGGAAGGATTACGCACCAAGGCAGGACTCAGAGCGAGGGCCACCACGCGCTGCCCCAGCGTGAATTCTGGACTCAGCAGCCGTGGGGTTGGGGGAGAGCTGGGGGGGCTTCTCTTCTGGCTCTTCCCTGGCATGTTTGAAAGACAATAATAGAAATCCATTTGAAAAGGAAAAAAGAAATGGGTACCAACTACCAGCTAGTTCGGGTTTGCTCAGCCCAGACCTCCCACGTAAACAGGAGGTCACAGCTGGAAGGACCAGAGTCGCAGGCGCGTGCGTGCACACACACACACGCACACACACATTTCCAAAAAAACTGTTAGAGGTGTTGTCACAGTCCCAATAATAGCACTGCGCTTGGCTCACAGATATTAAGAAATTAGCATGTGAAAAAAAAAATGAGGCAGTGAGAAGATGATGTCCTCCTCCCTGACTCTGACAGGACGGTACCTGCTTAAGCACAGCCCTGCTGGCCTCCTCTGTGCCCAGGGGGAAACCCACAGGCCCCACTCTGGCATCAGAGGCCCGGCCCCAACAGCTCACTCCTCTATGTCCCAGGGTGCCTCAGGATCCAGCTCACACCAGGAATCCCAGCACCTCGGGAGGCCAAGGCGGGAAGGCGGGAGGATCACTTGAGGCCAGGAGTTCGAGACCAGCCTGGGCAACATAACGAGACCTTATCTCTATTAAAAGATTAAAAATAAGTAAATAAATAAAAGGAATCTAAGGGAGCTTATTTGTCCTTCTACCATTTGAAGACATAGCAAGAAGGCATCATCTATGAGAAACGGCCCCCTTACCAGACACCAAATCTGCCTGCACCTTGATCTGGGACTTCCCAGCTTCCGGAATTGTGAGAAATAAATACTTACTGTTTTTAAGTCATCCAATTTATGGTATTTTCCTTCTAGCAAGGCTAAGACACTTATGCTGCCAATCAGAGCCAGGAGGTAAAAGTGATCACGTTGTCTTTCCAAAAGGCCGTATGCCCATTGCTACGTGAAATAAGCCATAGAGGACCAATGTTGAATGAGCCCATTTATAAGAAGCATCCAGAATAGGTAAACTCACAGAGACAGAAAGTAGAACAGAGGTTACAGGGGTTAGGAGAGAGGGAATGGGGGGTTACTTAATGGGTACAGAGTTTCCATTTGGCATGATGAAAAAGTTCTGGAAATAAATGATGGTGATGAATACACAACAATGCCACTGAATTGTACACTTACAAATAGTTAAAATGGTAAAGGTGTTATGTAGATTATGCTACAGTAATTTTTTTCTTTCTTTTTGGACAGCATTTCGCTCTGTTGTCCAGGCTAGAGTACAGTGGCATCACCGTAGCTCACTGCAACCTCAGATTCCTGGGCTCAAGTGATCCTCCTGCCTCAGCCTCCCGAGAAGCTGGGACTACAGGTGCACACCACCACACCTGGCTAATTTTTCTATTTTTTGTAAAGATGGGGTCTCACTGTGGTATTCGGGCTGGTCTTGAACTCTTGGCTTCAAGTCATCCTGCTGCCTTGGCTTCTCAAAGTGCTGGGCTTACAGGTGTGAGCCACCATGCTTGGCCAAAAAAAATAGTTTTCAACGCTTTTTTTCTGCTTTTTTTTCATGTCTGATGGCTAATGTGGGTTTGAGGGAGGCCCATCTCACACGTGAGTGTGAAAACCCAAGCATCCTGCTATGAACTAAGAAAAGATCTTTCAAAGCACTCTGCGACTGAGTGGAAGGTGGTGGCTTCTAAGTCACCCACTGGTCATCAAAGTCAAATTCCTCTTTCTATTTTTCCCACCACGCACCCATGCTGGGAAAAGCAGATATATTGACCACACCACCCTCAGCCTACCACGCAGACTCCCACCCCAGTCTGGTCCCTGGCCCACCCAGGTGACCCGAAGCCCCTGGACACTTGTTGGGGATCTTCTGGGAGATCCAAGCTTGTCTCAACCCAACCACCCCAGCAGGTCCAGGAAAAAGCAAGTCCCCCCACAACACTGTCTTGTTCACCAAGCTCACTGCTACGACTTTGGAAGCAGAAGTGGAATGAGCCTGGAGGGCTTTTTATTTTGGTGATGATGGCAGTGCCACTGCTGTGTAATATGTGAGTGTCATTGCAGGCAATGCCGTCTACAGATAGCCCCTGCTGATCCCTGAGTGGCTGCTGGCACAGGGGAGAGGGCCGGGGCAGGGCTCAGTCACTCTCTGAGTGACTCTCTGTCTGAAGGAGGAAGCAGAAATTCTATCCCTGGTGGACCGCGGGGATCTGTTTACGAGGCTGTATCCTCCTGCCAGCCAGCTGCTCAGGGGCCCAGGGGCTGGGCCCTGCACACAGATGGGGCACGGGGGTAGGGGGGCAGTGCAATGAATGGACAATGCTTGAGGACAGGGAAATCAGAGCCTGTGGATCTTCAGCCTGGAGGTGCCAGGGCCCGGGGGAAGCACAGCCTCTGCCCAGGGTGACCTGCAGGAAGTGGGCGGCTGAGCCAGCCATGACACCTCCCAGCCCAGCGCAGTCTCCTGGGGCATCAGTCTCTGGGCCCAGGGGAGGAGGCCTCCCCACTGTTCCTCAGCGGGTGCTTTGTTCTTTTCTTTTGTTCTCTCTCCTCCCTCTCTTTCCTTTCTGGGAAATCTGATTAGAACTTTGAAAGCTGAACCATCTTATGACCAAGTTGCCAGATTTAGCACAAAAAAATAGAGGATGCTCAGTTAAATTTGACTTCCAGATAAACAATAAATCATTCTTCAGTACCAGTACGTTCCATGCAATATCTGGGACATAACTTGTACTAAAAATATTTTTTGTTGTTCAGCTGAAGTTCGCATTTGACCAGGCTTCCTGTATTTTATCTGGCGACCCTACCTTAGGAGCCACGACTCCGTTAACAATCTCACTTGGTCCCTGTGCCAAGGCTGCAGAGAGAAGGCCTTTGGGCGCTGGGGGACAACAGTCAGACCCGGTTTCAGGATTGTGGCCGCTTCCCTCCCCGGGCTCCCCCACAACCTAGCTGGGCCCTGCGAAGCTCAACTGCCATTTCCCTGCATTCTCTCTCCTTTGAACAGTCCCCGCAGCTCTCTGCTCGGTCCCAGCCTGTCTGAGTTTCCAAGAGCAGAGGCAATCCAGGCACCTGCTGCAAGATGTCCAGAGATAAATGAGGAAGCGACTCAGACAGCCAGAAAGACAGGAAACCCCTGGCTGCCCCAAGAGAGGAAACAGGATCAGGCCAGCAGTGCTATCATCCCCACCCCCACCGCCACCCTGTGGCTGCACAGGGGCCTGGCACAGGGCAGGCGCCATGAAGGCTCAGGGTGGCAAGAGCTGCTGACCAAGGAGGTGCAGATCATGTGCACGGCCAAGCGCACGATTCTGTTTGCAGTTGGGCTAGACAGCGGGCTCCTGCGTGCCCCAGCCCCGCTCAGCTGCAAGCACAGGCCCCCGGAGCAGGGAGGGCACCGGGGCCCCAGTCCTGAGACTGAGGACCCATCTCTGGGGAGCCTGGGGCCACATGCCACAGCTGTCCTTCCCCTGGCCTCATTGCTGTACACCACAGGACAGGGCCCCCGCTTTGCATACCCCTGCCCTGGACAAGGCTTCCCATAGAGCTTCCCCTGGCCACTTCCCTCCTCTGCCAGGTTGCACCTGCCCCTCTGGGCCTTACGTCCCCAGGCAAGGCTCTGATGGTCTCCTGGGTACCTGCTATGTTAGCCTGCTGGAGCTGGGGCCAGACCCTCCACCCCGGGGCCTGCAGAGCTGGCTGCATGGGCTCAAACTGCAGTGCTCCGCCGATTCCTGCCCCACATCCTCGGCCTCCCCAGGCCTGCTGCCCCCCCTACTGCACAGCACCCACCCCGTCACTGAGGTCCGGTGACAGCAGGTAAAACCCGAACACTGCTGCACTCGTCTTCTTTCTTCCTCTCTTCTTTTTTTTTTTTTTTTTTTTTTTTTGAGACACAATCTCACGATGTGGCCCGGGGGGAGAGTGCCGTGGCATCAGCCTCGCTCACAGCAACCTCAAACTCCTGGGCTCAAGTGATCCTCCTACCTCAGCCTCCCTAGTAGCTGGGACTACAGGCGCGTGCCACCATGCCTGGCTAATTTTTTCTATATATTTTTAGTTGGCCAATTAATTTCTTTCTATTTGTAATAGAGACAGGGTCTCACTCTTGCTCAGGCTGGTTTCGAACTCCTGACATTGAGCAATCCACCCGCCTCGCCCTCCCAGAGTGCTAGGATTACAGGCGTGAGCCACCGCGCCTGGCCTCAGATTTCTATTCTTATTATAAAGCCATCTTTTTATAATAATCTTCTTCCACTTTTTGGCAGTTTCTCATCCTCATCCAGTTCATTTATTTTTCCTGTGTTCTGAAGTTCTCAGCCAATATGTACATATATATATGTAATTTTTTATTGGGTATATTTAAGGTTTACAACATGATGTTACGGGATAGACATTGATAATAAAATGGTTACTATTTTTAAGCGAATTACTATATCTATCATCTCACATGGTTATTTGTGTGTGTGTGTGACAAGAGCAGCCTAAAATCTACTTACTTAACAAAAATCCCAAATATTATACAGTTTTTATTAACCATATTCTTCCTGTTGTCCATCAGATCTCTAGACTTATTCATCCTCCTTATCTGCTACTTTGACCTACGTCCTCCCACTTTTTGAAGGTCTGGAGCTCAGACTGAAAAAGAAGTATTTAAATTCAAATGCCATTTTGCTCATAGATTTTCCATTCTGGCTTCAAATTTGTGGTCTGTGCATGTGCACGCACATATGTATGCAAACAAACACATAAGCAAAACTAGTTAGCTTGTTTGGTTTTCCACAAATAGAGTAAAAATCAAACTGCAATGGATTTCCTATTTTCTCAAATACCACTGCAAAGAAATAGAACTTCTCCTTCCTTGAGGATTATGATTTATTTTAGGCCTTGTCCAGAAACTACTGAGAGTTAAAGTAAGTAGCACATTGCTCAAGGAGCTGGCCCTCAGTGAAGAGCGATCCCAGTGCTATGTTTCATTTTTCACCAATCATCCTTCCACGTTTTGGGGAAAGAAATCACATTTCACCATGTCCCATCTTTTCCAGGCAGAAATGAAGCAGCGCTTCCCCTGCTCCTTTCAACTTGGCATAAAAGCAGATTCTGCTGATGTCTGTGCCAGAAAAGTGTCACCATAACTCAGAGTGAAAGAGGGGTGAGCTTAAGCAGGTTTCCCCACTGCCTGCTGGAAGATACCAGAAAAATGAGAAGTTTTAAAAACAGCACGGAAATGCTCTCTCACAGATAACTTTTCTCAAAATTTTTTTCTTTCTAAAATTGAATGCAGTAGGGACCTAACACTCGAGCCCACTGCAAAGGCATATCTAGAAATTAAAGCCTTAGTGATCATGGACATCCATGCTGACAGTGTGTAATAATGGTTTGCTCTGCACTTAGAACAGCATAGCTGGGAAATCTTCTCATTGCCTAGGAGGTTTATATTCAACCATTTCTGAGGCAAAGGATATGCAATTATATTCTAAGGATAAGAAAAAGATTTCTTTTTTTAAAAAAGTGGAATTAGTTTTCTGAAGAGTGATAAATTCACTTTAGACTTTTGCTAAAGTGTGGTCCGAGGCAATACCTGGCGCTTAGTTAGAGATACAGAATCTCAGGCCCCGCCCAGACCTGCTAAATCCACACTGGCCTTTTAAAAGGCTCCCCAGGGGATATGGATGCACTTTACAGTTTGAGAAGTACTGTCATACATGACTTGAGTAGTCTCTCTAAACATAGGTAAGTATTTTGGTGGAACGTGCTTGCTACATACTAATGCTATACCATCTTTGCTCAATTCAGTCTATGGAAATGATGTTGGGGAAGGCAGAAGTCAGGCCAGAGAACTAAGGTATCTTAAGTAAGACAAAGACCTCAGAAACGCAGGTCATAGGACATAGTGAAAAGAAAGAGACACTCATTGGGTCTTGTATCGAAATATTTTTCCACTCAAAAGCATAGTGAATGCTAACATTGAGCCCCTCCATACTAAAACAAGGCTGCATGATGGAAATAAAAAAAAGTAATTTAGTCTCAGCAAAATAATAAATACTTAGTGTATTACTGAACAAATACCCTATTGCCTTTCAAAAGTAAATGTGTGTTATCTGAGCTCCATTAGACATTTGAATTCCTGTCTATGATTCAATCATGAATCTTCACCAATATATATTTTGCAGTGTTGTACACTCTTGCCCTGAGTAACTTATAACTAATGTTCCTCAAAGTGAACCCCACTGTTCATTACTACAGTGACAGAAAGACAGAGAGAGAGGGAGAGAGAGAGAGAGTGAGTTTTGTAAAGATCAACTGCAGACCAGGAATTGTGAGATATAAGGAGTGAGCTGAACTTCCAGACTGTGTGGGAGACCCCTCTTTCCTTCCAGCAGGAAGACCGTTGGTAAAAATCACATTTCACCATGTCCCATCTTGATGAATAGTAAAAATTCATGGTAAAAATGATTTTTTTTTTTTTTGGTAAAAAAAATCTTGGTAAAAATCTAAGCCTTGCTTTAAATCCTGGGTCTCAAACTCTTGTGCATGCATCTACACTTTCAAATTCAATTCATTTAGCTTGGCTATACATACATTGTACTTATTAAGTACAAGATACTCACGGGAGCCCTGAATGATGCATAGATAAGTATGATAAAGATCCTACCTCATGGAATTTGAAGCCAGGTGCAGGGGTTAATGGAAATGCAGCATTTGCCAAATTTGAAGGTCAAAACTTTTCTCTTGTTAATTTGACTTTCCCACCAATCATAGCATAAATTGCTTAATCTTAGCTGATCTACCATCCTATAGAAAAAGGTAAATTTCACCTGATTAGATGGTACAATTAATGTCTTTGATAAGTTTTTGAGTATTCTTAAAAGTAGACGTTTTTGTGTCTCTGGGAACAAATACAACCTTAGGCTAAATATTGATATGTGAATCTTCTTCAGGTCCTGGGACATGCCACAAGCCTGTGGGTCTCAAAGTTGAGCACTGGCAGTTCCCTCTACCTGGAAGGCTCCTGTCTTGGGTTTTCCAGTTATTGGAGCCTCCTCATTTATTCAGGAGACACCCCTAATCCTCAGCTCCAGTAAGGTGTTTACTTGTCATTCAGTGCACAGGATAAGTACATGATAATTTAATTGGTATTTAAGGAAAAGAGATTACATCATGGGACTCATTTCTTTAAGAACTGGTTTTGTTTAAACCTCATTTCATTTATTTATTCAACATGTTACTGTTCATCTACTGTGTGGGAGACACTGGCGTAGGCTGCAGGAGTACAGTGATCAACAAAACAGGTCAGTTCCTTATGTCTTGGGGCTCATGAAGTAGGTGGGTGGGTGACTGACAATAACAAGCAAAGAAATGGTTCAGAATAGGATCATCTAAAATAGTGATAAGTTTCAGATGACAATAACGGTGGTTGTAGCTAGTTTATTGGAGCCATTGTATTTATCTAATAGGCAGGTATATAGTGTTTGCTGCATGCAGGACTATTCTAGAATCTTCAAAAATATTAAATCATTTAGTCTTCAAAACATCCCTGTGAAGGAAATATTTTTACCATTGCCACTTTACAGATAAAGAAACTAAGGCACAAAAAGGTCAAGTCACGTGCCCTGGATCACCGGAATTTGGCACTAGATGTAAACTCAGACTGTCTTTCTCCAGAGCCTATGCTACAGCCCCGTGTGCCATGAGTGTGGCTTCTCTGGAGAGCTGGCATTGCTGACTGACACGCCCAGGAGGTCAATGTCAACCAGTCTACAAAATGGTTATTCTTGCCAATAAAAAACTGTCCATATACCGAGTGAAGGGTATTTATTTTCAAATGCATGTTTCCATCAAAGTATCCTTGACAGCCCATATTGCTGCATCTAATATCAGCTGTACTCAAATTTCTTAAGACAAATGCTTTACTTTTTTACTGAGGTATAATTATTACACAGTGAAATAGTACACAGACCTTATGTGAATAATTTGCTGAGTTCGACAAATGCATATAACCTGTGTAACCCCTATCAAGACATAGATCATTTCCAGTATCTAAGAAAGGGCCCTGTACTCGTTCTGGGTCAATTGCATACATTTGGGTTGTTTCTGCTAGAGTTATTTCTACGGGCATTTTGCATAGTGAGTAGGGTTTTGATTCATCATAAATGTCTCACCTGTCAGAACAAACAAATAATCATACATGAAAAGCAAGCTGCAATTTTGGACTCCCCTGCCCTTTTTGTGCATATGCAAATCTTCTTGAAATGTTAGTCTTGCTCTGATTTCTGCTCAATACATTTGATTCTCTAAACTCCACCAGCTGACGCTGTGCCTGGCAAGAGGCACAGGCTCTTTTGTCTGTCTGCTATTTGTAATTTACAATTTCATCACTCACAACTTACTAAACAAATGAAACAGGTTGTAAAGACTCACTCAGGCCTCTGAAAGACATCTCCCAGCATCACAGAAATGAGAGAAGGGCCACGTGCAGATACTCTTTACAGATACAACTTGCCTCAGTTCCCAGATTGCTTAACACATCAGTAACTGTCATGTGAGTTGTATTTAACTCATGCTAGTTTTGAGCCTGGGGCCTCGTAAAGCATATGCAACTCACAAATCTCTTCTCCTTGGGAGCCAAAAGAACTATTTTGCAACTTGCATATAACTCACGCACAGAAAACAATAAAAAATAACACATTTTTCATTAAATTAGAAAGGATCGTTTTGTTTTCAAAGTGTTTATTCTATTTTCCTAATAAAACATTATGGCCCCAAGGAAGCTCTTTTCTTTCTAGTGTGGCAGCCAGTGTGTTAAATGCTGAGCATGAGGTATTTCCTCAGCAGGCTCCTGACTTCAAGGAGGTAAGGTGGTAGATCAGAATGAACACTGGACCTGTGCTTCGCAAACTTCAACATGCATATGAATCACCTGAGAATCTTGTCAAAATGTAGATTCTGATTTGATAAGTTTGGGACTGGGCCTATACTCTGCCTTTCTAACAAGCCCTGGGTGATGCTAAGGACCACAGGCTGAGTAGGAAGGTCCTAAGGACAAATTCAAATTTGGATTAAACAGTTACAAATATGCAAAGTTTTAGGGGGGCATAAAACGGATCTCTGGCCAAAAAAGTCTGGGAATCACTGGGTTAAACTTAAAATGATTTCTTGAATGCAGAACTTATCAGAGCCCTTAACACACTAATATGAATTCTTACTCTCCAAGAGAGAATTAGGGTTTCCCAATTCATTAGATCATGGAAAGCTTTCTCTGAAGAACATTTGTTGGATCCGGGTGTTCCTCCAATAGGGCAAGCAGACCTTGGAGGTCCTTCCCAATCCTAAACTTCTATTATCTTCAAAGAGCTCCTTCAGGGGTTTGACTATTTTATTTGTAAAATAAAACAAAACAAAACAACAGCAGCAGCAGCAAAAACCCAGGCAAAACAAAACAAAAAAAACCAAACCCTTCCCAATGGTTTGTACTCATTTTTGCTTCTGTTTTTCTGAAATGACAAATTCCACAAACTTTCTGAACAAGAAGGCCAAGCTTGCACAATCTTGGTAATTTGTAGCCTAAGGACAAGGAGAAGTGGGCACATATAAAATCTTGTAACATACAAACTGTGTAAGCGAATTCATTATATCAATGAGCCTCACAAATAATTATACGGTTCTGTAATTCATTTTCTCCATGTAACAGCGCTGTTCTTCTCAGTAGCCCAAGAGGGAAAACTGAAGCGGATGTCTTATTTCTCTCAGCTACATCCTTCCCTCAGTATGTCTCTTTCCAGGGACATATTTGTCTGACAGCTGAGTTTTTAAATTTCTTTTTCAGACTGCCAAACTGGCCTATTCCATCAGGGTATTTAAAATAAAAATAGACTTTAAACCTATGCACTTCCAATAAGCTTTAGAAATTCTGAATGGTGATGGCAAATTTTTTTCTTTCGGATTTGGAACTTTCTGTTACTCTCACAGATACCCTTGGAATTTCTCAACACAGCCTTGCATCATGTTCTGCCATTCTTGTTTAGCTACTTAAGTGTCCTGATCTGCGGTACAGGGCTGAAGCTTTCAAAATCGTATTTATTTTTAAAAAGATAACATTAAGAAAAGGCCACAATAGCTATTCAGTAGATTCTTATTAGTCTTAGATTTAATATTTATGGTGTCAAATAATCCTGAATGAGCCTGTGGCTCACAGAATGTTTAAAAATGGAAAATCTGAGCCCTGTCCCTTGCAGGGATTGTAGGCAGGAGCAGGTTGCTGAGAATAGTGACAGTGACTAGCTGACCTCCTGGCATCTCGATCTTATATCTATTTGGTGGTTCTCACCTGGGTAAGTCAGGAGCTTCTCTCATCTTCATTACAATCCACAGGGCAGGCATTATTACCCATACTTTACAAGTAAGGAAATTAAGGGTTTTCTTTGTTGTAAAACTGTTATAATGATATATCTTGGAAGTATCCTCAGAGCTGTCAAGAATCAGCTTCCATTAATCGGAACTGCTGCTGTGACCTTATTGAATAATGGAACCTTGACAGGCATATTTCTAATATGCAAACCCCTTTATAATAATTTCGGATACAAACTGCTGCTCCTCTAGATAGTTGAGGCCTACAAATCAAGGACAAACCTACTGCAACATTAAGACTACTAATATAGTTATTCTAAACATTTCAAATTTTACAAACAGATTGGACACATAAACATTTAAGTTGCAAACAAACTATAGTTTTGAACAGCTGGTTCCATTTCCTACCATTGCCTCCATGTAAAATCACAATAAAGATGGTCCTCCGCTTAGAATGGGGTTATGTCCCATCCTAAGTTGGGAATATAATAAGTCAAAAATGCATTTAATACACCTAACCTACTGCACATCATGGCTTAGCCTGGCCTACTTTAACACTTACATTAGCCTACAGTTGGGCATCTAACACAGGCCCATTTTATAATAAAGTGTTGACTATGCCTTGTAATTTATTGAATTCTGTGCTGAAAGTGAAAAGCAGAATGGTTGTATGGGTACCCACTGTACAGTTTCTACTGAATGTGTATCGCTTTTGCACCATTGTAAACTTGAAAAATTGTTAAGTTGAACCTTCATGAGCCGGGGACCATCTGTAATCATTAACATTTTGGGATGCTTTTTATTGGTCTGGCACTGTCCTAGGCCTCTGACTAAAGGTATGTTTCTGAAAATATAAGCAGATTCACTAAGTAGACTGCTCCCATGACCAACGTATTTGCCTCATAAAAGTATTATATAATAAAAGCCATTAAGCACCATACAAAGTTCAAAGTCAGTGTCACACGCTTCATTTTATACAGCAAAGATATGTAAAGTTCAATTTTTAAAAGATTAAGTAAACAAAGACTTCTAAAATGTAGACATCTTATTAACGATCATTACTTACTAACATCAGTGTCAATATTTTAATTTAGCATCTTTAATTTTCCACATGATCAGGGATGCTTACACAATCATTAGCTGTAATAATCATGTGGAAATTATATTAATGATATCAATGATGGAAACATTAAAGAAATATTTTATATAGATGGAGTTTAAAAACATTTCTCTTGGGACTCTAAGAGAAATGTTGCCTTTTCCCCTTCTGTGTAGGCAGGTGATAAAATGGGGCACCAGAGACACTGGAGAAGGGGTATCATTTCATCTATATGAGCCAGTCCCTCCCCAGAATAGCTGAGTGAGAGTAAACAAATCACCAGTGTGTTCAAGCCAACCCATGCCACCAGAGTACTTAGTAATTTTATGAAAATTAGACTATCATTAGTTAAGAAATTCACAGGCAAAGTAGTTGTCCTCATACAAAAACAATTCATGTAACCAAAATGTTTGTGGCCCCATAATATTCTGAAATAAAAAAAGGAAATTATTGCCCCAATAGAAGTTGAAACGTAAGCATGAAAAAAAGTAAAGATTTTGATTTTTTTCATTATAATTTTTCAAAACCCACATGATCACCTTTGAAAAATAATAAAAAGGATATAAGTAATTTATGTTAAATAAATAATTTAATAAAGAACAAAGAAAGCCTTCAGAAGGTACTGTCAGTAGGTAAGGGACTGCCATTTTACTCAAAGCAAACTTTAATAAAGCAAGAATTCACACATAATTGTGTATTCATTTCTAAAGCCTATCTATTTAGGACAGATCTGCACCTTCTAAAGACATTTGAGCACAGTGCACATCACCTAGTGATTGATGCTGGGAGGTGGGCTGACGGTTAGGTGGGTGACAGGCTCCAATGCAGCTGCCACATGATCAGGGAAGCAGAGCCATTCAGAGTGATGTGGACTCAGGGTTTATTAGAGTGATTCCATCTTACAAAACTGTGGGAACTGGTGAAGAAGTCTACGGAACATTGTTGCCATTGCAGGTACTGGTGACACTCAACTGCCTGGAGGTTAGGACCAACAGTTGGGAAAGAAAGCTGGACACAAAGGGGGCAAGAGGGAGGACAAATGACTCTAAGTCTGACCCTCACCACCTCTAACCTCAGCAATTCAGTTGACCTGCAGAAGATGCTGGTGCCCTTCACTGGGGAACTGTCCCTAGGCCTTGGACTCCTAGACATGGAAGAAGGAGATCCAGCCATTGGTGAAGGACTGCCCCCGCCAGCAAGGTGACCCCAGATCAGCGACACCCTGTGTATAATGCCTAAGAGGGGTCTGGTTTTCCTACAGAGGGATCTGCAGGCCCGTTTGTTTGCACTGGGCACATCCTGCTAGACTGAATTATTATTCACGAATAAAAGATACAATTTTAGTATTTGACACACTGGATTTTCTCTCCTAAGATTTTCTGCTCAGACACTCTGTCTCCTTACAAAGTATATGGGACTCCATCTAGAATAGGATTTAAATTGCACATCACTTAGAGAATATGATTAGAATTAGACTGTATATAATTTCATGAGCACTTTGAATATGACACTATTGCTTTGAAGTGTAACCATTTGTTTACCTGTAGGACAGGCTCCTCGAAAAGAGAGAACATGTTCTGGTCACTGTCGTAGTTTTAGTGGGAAGCACTCAACAAATGCAAATAAGTGTAAGAATTTATTAATGAATTAATGACACTGTTTTTATATGGAACTAAAAAGAAAATGAACTACTGGGGCAATGGAGTCCTAGTACTAAAATCAACTCTGGTTTGATATATATATATATATATATATCATTAAGTCCATAAGGACTATTTTCCTGAAGTCTCATGGCTAGCATTCATGTTCTTCCCTAGCATTTGCAACCGCATCTTCTCTTATTTGTTAAATAATCTGCAGTCAGGCTATCTACATGTGATGCAAAACTCCCCTGGAAGAGTCTCTACAAAAAGCCCTCATACTTTAAAGCTCAGCTCAAATGCTTCCATCTCTGAGCAAGTCATTACTAACCATGTTAAACCCTACGCTCTGTCTCACGTATACATCCTCCTGAATACCTACAGACTCTGTCTTTTCCAAGCCCTACTCATGGGGCTATGTGCAAACCATGCTCCTTTGTAAAGTTATTTCACCTGCTTTTGGGAATATATGTTGCCTACCAAAGGAACACTAAGTTGTGTAAGGATAGTAAACGTACCTTTGTATACTCCATAGTTAGTGTTGATCACATCTTTTGGATTTTGTAGTAGAATCTTCAGAATTTTGTTTTATTTAGGAAAGGCGACTTGACCACACAGAACTAAATCTAATTTAATGTAATATTTTTACATCAAAAAGACAAATAAATTTTTAGCCTTATTTTCTCTCCATCCAGAACTCACTGTATTATGTATGTATGTAAGTTGTTTTACATCATGTTTGAGATAAACATAAATAAATGCATACAAAGATCAAAAATCTTCCTTGTCACACCACCTGTTCTCATTATTTTGTTTCTAAAAATACCATTCAAGCACTCACAATATCTTGAATTTAGAAGTAGCTAAGCACATGAGTCAAATGGAATTTCAAATAACTCATACCTGTGTTTTGGAGGTTCTTTAGCCTACACATTATTTTTAGTATTCTTTAGAGGAAAGGGGGGAGAGAGAGAGCGAGCGAGCACAAGTTTCAGAAAAAAGAAATAGAGATACAGACGCTGGTGAGGAAAGGTGCAGAAGGATACCGGCATTAGAACAGGGAGTAACCTCTGTGATTTCAAAGTTCAGTGCCCCTATTGTACTCTGTGGCCCAGAGCAATCTCCCTAAGCCAAATAGTTGACCAATAGGAGACCTTGACAAGATTCTTGGTGCCCTGGTTCTTAGTTCTCACTCTCCAACAGCCCTTGATATCTTTCTGCCCCACACGAAGGGTAGTGTTCCACCATATAAGAGATTTCTGTTATGGTATAGGACATCTTGTTGGTGCCACAAACCAAGTCTGCCACCTAAGAGGACTCCTGCAACTTAGCTGGACAGCTCCCACAAGTGCTGATGTCTTCTTCCCTTAAACAGCCACAGTCTCTCAGGTGACTCCAAGAGGGATCGAGCCCCTGTTGCCCACATAAGGGGCCCACTCATCAATACACCCTTTATTGACCTCCCCACCCCAATCTCTGCTTCACTCTTCCTACTCCACTCACTATGGTTCCTGGGATCACTTCCTGATAAAGCTCTTGTATGCAAGTCCTTGTCTCAGCATCAGCTTTTCAGGATTCCACATCAAGCCCTACGTAAAGGGGCCAAATGCAATCGACCGTCTATCAACGTCATTCTCCAATTCTAACTCTTACAACACTTCTTTCCTCTAAAAATTTTTAATGATAGTTTTTTAATTCAGGTACCAAGACAGAATCTAATAATCTGTTAATTTCCTTCCTTTCCCCTCACCACAGAGAAATAAAGCACAAACCAGAATTCAACTACAGATGCTCCGTAAACCTCAGAAAGCACCTACAGCATAAGGACTGTATTTGTTTCATGAATGGAGGAATCAACAGATTCCTCCATTCATTAATGGGGTACCTTTTGTACACTTTTGAAAAAGATTTAAAGTGAGAAGTTAAAGCATTATTACAACTCACTCTTGTTGCTTCAGATACTCTTCAGTGGATAAAATGAATACGCTACTAACGTTCACTAGCCCATGATAAAAATAGAGAAGTCCCAGCTTTTCTAAATGGGTAATTAATTAGCAAGTGAAAATTGCTCCAGGGCAATGGCCCTGGAACTTTCAGGAACATACCACTTGCCTGGGGATCTTAAAATGCAGATTCTGAGTCAGTAGGTCTCAGGGGTGGGATCCAAGATTCCACATTTCCAGTAAACTCTCAGATGGTGCCAATGCTACTGGCGTAAGTGTGTAAGGAACACACTTTGACAGAGGTAAAGCTGTGAACACGTGCTGTCCCATAAGGCAGCCACTATCCACATATGGCTATTTAAATACAAAATTAAATAAAAGTAGAAATTCAGTTCCTCAGCCACACTAATCATGTTTCAAGTGCTCAGTAGCCACATGTGGCTAGTGGCTATCATATTGGACAACATAGATAGACATAGGATATTTCTAGCAGTGCCTAAAGTTTTATTGGATAGTATTGTTTTAAACATTGGGTAAACGTTCTCAGATAGTGTTTTACTTTTCTTTGAATTTTGGTTATTTTAATCCTTCTTTTCTACTTTCCTCATTCCCTGCCCAACTCCAATACCTCACACTATGTTGGTGGAGTTTTTTCTTCTCTGATACATTCATATAGGATTCTGAAATGGGGAGGAGAGTACTCTAAGACATCCTGTGGATACATTTCTTCTAAAATAGTTGAAGTTCCATGGGTCATCAAAACAATGTGCCCTTCCTAACTCTCCTTATTTCTTGTCTGGTTTTTGTAGATTTGGTAAATGAGAAATACTCAGTAATATAGTTGGGGCAAATACATTCAATTTGATACAGCTTAAATATCTTCCTTGCTTAATGTACTAATTATAGCAATGACCTTTCTCAATTTTATTAACTAAAAATATGTACAATCTTAATATCAAGATTGAGAAAACAGGGCTCTTCTTTATAATGAAAAACAGATTTTTGGCTTTTTGTCCTGATAGTGCTCTTCCAAGCTACCTTTGCGTGAAAATGATACTTTTTATTGACTCACACAATCATTTATCTTTCCAATAGATGAAAATGTCTCAGAAATATTTTTTTCTTCTCAATTAATCTCTTAGAGTTTCAGGAAGTCAAGGCCAGCTATATGATAACAATCTTTATGAAAAATAAAGATATACCCAAAGATCAAATACAGCATGAATTGATTATAATTAAATGCAATTCAATTTAGAAAACTACAGTTGACAGAATAGACTGCAGGCAACACTTCAGTGGAAGGGAATAGGGATGGCACTAGTTCAATCACTCTAGCTGTTGAGTTTTTAAATCTAATTTGAGACAGGGAAGGTTGCAAAAAATAAATAAGATTCAGAATATGTTAAAACATTTCTGATTCTGCAAAGAGAGAAGACTCTAGAATTGAACTGTCTGTTGGGTGTTCTTCACCTTTGTGGTAAACAGCAGTGATGGAAGCCTTCTGATGTTAGTCCTTTCCTATTTAACTAGGGAACCTTGAAAGGTTCTCTGCAAAGTAGTATTTACTGATGGAGTCAACTCCAAGATTTGTAACAAATTCAACAGAATACTTGGCCTATTGCAAATGTTGGATAAACGTTGTGCACATTAATAATCAAAACTGCTAGTAGAAGAAGATCTTCAGATTTTAAAGTGCCTTTCCTTCCTTACACTGACAACTTGAAAAAGAAAAATCCAGACAGCTCAGTGATCTATGTTCTTACTTTTAACTTTTTACAATTAAAATAAATCTGGAAGACTCTCTACTTATTGAGGGTTTATTGTGGCAGTACACTTCTCTATCTTTGTAAATGGGAGGAAATCAAGTAATACTTGACCATTTAAACAACAATCGGATAACAGTAGGATAAGGCAAGACTTTATTGTATGGTTTATTGTTTACAGAGTTTAAACAGATGTAATATTAAAATTATGCAAATTATTAGAAATCAAATTCATAAATATATATTAAAAATCAAACATTTTATAAAAATGTTTTATTTCATGGGTACCAAAATAGTACCTATGAAACAAAATAAACTTTAATGTTTCCATAATTATCTACAGAACTAGGTCAAAGTCTTTAGCAAATAAAACAAATATTGGAGCTGGAATTGCCCAATTTAATCCAATTCACTGGGTAAATTACCTTTAATATGTATATTGATTTTTTTTTCAGTTTTTGGTCACAGATGATCACTGTAAAAATGTTAGAAAACACTGAAATGCATAAGGAGAAAAAAAAATCCCTCATATACCAAACCCAAATATAATAAGTTAATGTGTTTCCTCCTTTGTTGTTTTTTTTTTTTTTTTTTTTACAAAGTACATGTAAATATAGATGTATCTGGTTTTTAAAAATCAAGGTCAAACTGAATAGCTACAGGGACAACCAAACAGCCACATGCAGACAACAGGTATAATCTTTACGCATTGCCCTTCATATGTGCTACCTCATGAATCTTCAAGATAAACCTATAAAACTGTCAGTAGTATTATGTCTGTTTTACAGATGAGGAAGCACAGGAGGTTAAATAGTGAGCCTGTGTCCTCTATTAGACTATAAACTCCGATAGAGCAGAGACTGGACGGTTACTCATCTCTGACTTCCCACTTCTCTTACTGTATAACTTGATCACATCTTAGATAATCAATGAACATAGACCTGTTATTGAAATAAAAGCCAGTTAGAAGAAGAAAGAAGTGTCTTCTTGAGTGGTAGATGGGATTATTATTTTCATTTCTTTACTCCTTCACTCTGGAACTCCACAGTGGGGTCAGGTAAATGGTGTGTACCTCCTTACCCCACTCACTTTGTGTCTGGCCATGTGGTTTTAGCCAACGGGACGTGGTGGAAGGAGGAGTGTGCCAGCTCTGACCCAGGGCCTTAGCGGGCAGGGAGGATTTTGTACACCTTTTGTACTTCCTGGCATTGCCATGGGAAGAACAGCCTCAAGTAGGTACTGGCTCAAGATTATGGAAACCATAAGAGAAAATCTGAACCCATTTTAAAATCTGGAGTCAAACTAGCTAGCACACAGCATAACTCAGCATAACATAGCTGACATAACAAAGCACACCATACATGCCCGAACAAGAAAATACACGCATGTTGTTGTAAATGACTGAGTTTGAGGGGTTTTGTTATGCAGCTTTATTACTGCAATAACTGACTAATATACCTTGCACCATATTCATTACCATGCAATAACTAGGGTAAGCTGATCCATAATTTTCTTATTTATATTTGTCAATTTCTTTAATGAAGAAATTGTCCTTCTACTTGACAAGGTCATGAAGGAAAATGCCTCTGGATTTTCAGGTAGCAAATCCACGTGCTCTTTTGTTATAGACTCAGATAGTTTAACTCTAGAAATGGAAAACAGGATCTCTGAATTGTACCCCAAATAACTTGAGTAATAGGACTTGAAAACAGTAGCACAACAGAAGTCTTTATTTTTTTATTAGGTCAATAAAGACTAAAAGGATGAATTTATGATAAGCTAACAATAGGCTGTAATTCTTACAGATAGACCTCTAAATGTTTCACTGCTGTTTTAGAGTAGCACTAGCCAATAGAACTATAATGTGAACCATATATATACTTTTGAATTTTCTAGTAGCTACAATGTAAAAAAAGGTAAAAAGACACTGGTGAAGTTAATTTTAATACTATATTTTATTTAACCTAATATTTCCAAAATATTATTTGAACCTGTTATTAATACATGAAGCTACTAATGATGTATTTTTCATTCTTTTTCATACTAAGACTTCAAAATTCAGTGTGTATTTTACATTTACAGTACATTGAATTTGGACCAGCCACATTTAAAATTTGGTTGGTGCAGTTTTAGATGATGTGATAAATTATCTATTTCAATCTATTAGTTTCCTGTGGCTGCTGTAACAAATTGCCACACATTCGGTGGCTTAAAACAACAGAAATCTATTCTCATAATTTTAGAGGCCAGTCATCCAAAATTAAAGTACCAGTAGTGTCATCCTTCCTCTGAAGGATCCAGGGGAGATTTATTCCTTGCCTATTCCAGCCTTTGGTGGTTCCAGGCATTCCTTGGCTTGTGACTGATCACTCTAATCTCAGCCCACATCTCCAGATTGCCTCCTCCTTTTCTATGTCAAATATTGCCTTGTGTATCTCTTACAAGGACACTTGTCATTGGATTTAGGGCCCACCTGGAAAATCCAGGATGGTATTTTCATCTCAAGATACCTAATTACATCTGCAAAGACCTGGTTTTCCAATAAGGTAGCATTCACTGATTCTTGGAATTAGGATATGCATATATCTTTTTTGGAACTACCATTCAACCCACTACAATTAAACATAATAAATTAGCTAAGAAATAAAGGCAGACTGCATGGGCTAATGGGGAGTGGGAGTCATGAACCAAGACTTATAACTGTTGATAATATGCACATCAAACTCAATAAAAATAGAATAAGTAAATTATTTAATCAAATAAATAACAATAAAAGGATAAACATTATGTATTTCCATGGCACAACAACCAGAAGGGTGTGAATGAAAAAAGGAACATCACCAACTTTTACTGAGGATGCAGAGAAGAAAATCTCTCTTAAGCTCTTCGTGGGAATGTAGATTAGGGTGACCACTTTGGAAAAATCCTTGGCCCAGTTGAACACACCCGTACCCTACGACTCAGCAATTCCACCCTGGGTGTTTGTGTTCACCAGGATGCATATGTTAGGATGTTGACATCAACACTATTTGTCACAGCATCAAACTGGAAACTACACAAATGACTGTCAACTCTACGACAGGTAAATAAACTGCCGTCTGTTCGTACAATGAAATGTTCTCCACCGCAAAGAGACTGAGCAATCTACAGTTACACACAACAATACGGCTGACTGTCATAAACACAATGTTGAGAGAACAAAGACAGACAAAAAGTACACACAGTATCCACTGATTTATATAAAATTTCCATTCTCATTCTAATATTTTTAGCTATCACGGGAATGGATTCATCATCATTTTCCTCAGACCTAACTCGTTATCAGGACTACCCAAATAAAAGTATATTAAGTCAGTTTCAAGAGTGGGCTCAATCCCCTCTTTTCCATTATTTTGCTTTATTTTTCTTCATAGTTCATATCACTCTTTTAAATGATCTTTTTCTTTCACCCTGTTGAGGGGGTATTAGCTACATAAATTATTTGGGACCCTTCTATACGAAAGATTTGTCGATCTCTCACATTTAGAAAAAATTTTTATTTCTATATCTATGTGTATCTGTATTTAGTTAAACCTTAGTATAGCCTCATACTGATGTCTCATTCTAGTATCACATAATTCATTCTAGCCTCCCCACCTTGGTAGTCTGTAATAATTAAAATATCAGGAGGCAGTGCACTCCATAGCTTCAGAAGTTACACTGAAAGTTAAAACAATTTTCTTAGCATTTCCAGGGGCTTAGAAATAGTCCTGATTTTTCACTTAGTTACCAGTCTAAGTTTTCCTACTCTGAAACAATACCAACCTAACCATGCATTAAAACATTCCTAAAAAATGGACTCTAAAAAGCAGAAATGGCCTTGCTAAGTGGATCCCTCACATGGAATTACTACAATTCTTGCTTTTTCTTGGACTTCATTGTGAAGTTGGTAAAGAACAGAATTTGAACAGAGCCTTACTCTTTCTTTGTTTTTGATCTATTTTCTACTGCTTCTTCAATGAGTTTTCTTTCTGAAAGGGCTCTGCTTGACAGGCTATTGTGCAGGTAGAATGACCTTTTGTTGCACTGTAATATTGGAAGGCAAACATCAACCCATTTGACTCAGGGGGAAAAAATAAAAGCTCAGGTCTCCATTAGCAAAGAGATAAAGCATAGGGCACCTCATATACCTTTTGTTGCTTTTCAATACATAAAACTTATCCTGAAATTATTGTGTTGAAAACACTTCACATAAGACAATTTTCTCGCAAATGCATACACCCTTTTTTGATAACTGAGGTTAAAATTTAATTGCCTACTTGTTCTTTCATTTTTCCTTAAGGTTGGGCTTGTACATTGACACTAGTAAGTTGAACAAATTTATGTTTTCATTGCAAGCAGAAGAGTTTACTAAAGAAAGAAAGAAATAGCTTTTACCACTACGGTTTTCATTGATTTAAAAATGTAGGTCTAGGCAATTTAGTTTCTTCGATTACTCTATAGCCACATCTTTTCCTTCTTAAATCAAAGCAATAGAACATAGATGAGTATGTAAGGTGAATCTGTAATTCATGCTATAAAATGCAGTATGACTTGACTTGGGCCTCTAAATCCTTGATCACATATACAGGCAGTGACATGCTGGTAAGTGTTAATAAGCATCTATCAAAAAAGAATAAAAAGTGCCCTGATTAGTAGTGTTTGTAAATTTCTGTGATATAAATACCCCCAGGGCCAATTTCAAGCTATCAACATGACGTCACTGAGCACAGATGTGGGCAGAGATGTCGATAGCATCATTACATAGCATCCCCACCACTTGGATGTAACAGTTATAAGTGACCCTGAGAGCATAGATAATAATAAAAAATAATGAGGAAGGGATGAGTTTTAATATTATTACATTTTTAATGTAATATATTTAGTTTAAAGTTTATGTAGTTTAATAGCTGTGTTTAACAACTGACTCTGTAAACTGGTGCAAGCCAAATCCAATTCACTAAAGCCCACAGTGAAGGTTTTTGGTTACTAGAGTGTCCAGGTTTCAGCTGGCTTTGATTTCAGTGGAAGCAACCACCTTCTCAGAAGGTAACTGGGGTAGATTGATTGCAAAAATGGCCCAAATTCTCCACCTTCCCTGTGTCCATACTCTTCTGCAACATGACTGCAGCTCCTTCTATTAAGGGCTAGCAGTCTATTTTCCCACTCTTAAATCTGGGTTGACCTTGAAACCTGCTTTGAGTTAAAGAATGTGGCATAGTTGAAGGAGTGCTGTTTGAGTCTAGGCCTCAAGAGGTCTTGCATGCTTACACACTGTCTCTCCCTCTTCTGCTTTCAGCATGAAGACATCCCCAGGTTAATGAAACCAGGAGAGCGCTAGTTTCCAGGGAGTAGTATGCAAAACACAGGGAGATAAGTAGACACTACCTTGGAATAGTCTGGAGCCAGACAACCCCAAAACATGTGAGAGAGCCCAGCCAAAATAAGCAGAGTCACTTCATCAACCCACACTGAACAGAGACACATAAGAGAACCCAGCCTAAGCCAGAACCACTCAGCTGACCTACACAGTCACTAGTAATAACACACGCCACCGAGCTTTGCGGAGGTTTGTTAGAGTTTGAGAGTAAGACAGATTTCTGCCGTCTGTATGGAGAACTAAAAGAACCATCATTTGAATATTCACTGGGAGCAAAAAGAATGCCTGCAAATATCAGAGGAAATAGAGTTGACAGGTAGGATTTAGGGGTTGAGAGAGAAATACTGCTCTTTTTACTAATCTGGAGGCAAACAAATCAAGAATGGTGGTTTGACACATTATTTGAACCCAAAACTCCAGTCATAATCAGCAATAATTCTGCCATTTGAAGTGTTTAAATCACATTTCCAAAATATTCTTACTATGTTTTAGGGATTCAGTACTGAACATATCTTTCAAAGAATTAACACTTGCTTTTTGAAAAGTACTACTAGTAAATACTAATATTTCTGAAGAAGAATTATTAAAAGGATCTTCATATTTTTAAATTTAGACTTTTCAAATCACAAAATGCCACCCTGGCCATCACAGCACTTTGAGACAATGAAGCCATTTCATTCCATACTTCAATGGCAAACTGATATTTCCCCTGAAATATTAGTTTTCCAAGGAGCTTGATATCCTGCTTCTCAGGAAAGTATGGGGAAAAGGAAGGAATGAAGGGAATGCAAAATAAGCTTTGGAATTATACCTTTCATCCCCTGTGCTAGATGCATTTTAATCTCTTATTTTCAGTTCAGTGCTAGGAGCTGTGTTTTACGCAGAGAAATGCAAATCATTTGACATGCAAGGCAAAATTGGGATTGGTTAAAAAAAGTTTCCAAATGGAAGAAACCTAGGAATTTTGTGATCCCGTATGTTGATTGTACATGATGGAAAACTAAAGAAAACTGACTTTGTGCCACAGACATGCAGCTATTTGGCTGAAACCTGGAAACAAAAACTTAACTCAATTAACTCTTTAGCATAGAATATTCATTCCATGAAATCACAAAATCCATTGATTTCAATGTTGACTGCCAATAGTCCTTAAATTAAAACTTGTTTGCAGAGAAAAACCCATTTTATTTTACTACAAAATTAATGTCACATTTTTATTTAATAAAATTTGATTAACAGCAGTTTCTATCCATATATAAAACTTTATCAGCCATAAAACAAGCCTGATTTAACACAAAGTCTAATATAAATTCTGAACAATAAAAGGAATTATAGACAAGCCATGATTCTCAATCAATGAGAAACAAATAGTCCTAGTTTCGAATAGAGCGGACACTCAAATTTCAAAGTAAGAAACATATGAATGAATTACAAGCGGACCATTCCCACATATGTGTAGTCTCCCAAAGACAGTGAATTTCAGGAGTATACCTATTCTAGGTACTGAATAAAATTAAGCTTCAGAAATGAATCCAGCTTGTACCCTGAGGTCTACAGTGGCCATTTCTGCAGTCCACATGCTGTCTTGTTTCTGAACATCAAGATTTCATTTCAATGCTACCTTCTCTGTGAAGCCTCACTCACCTTTCCCCATTCCCTCCATCCTAACTCCAAGCCCACTATTCAAAATTAAAATCCTGTTATCCCCAAACACTTCTTTTGCATCCCAATTATATCATTTACCACATTTGACTTTGCATTGCAACCCTTTGTATACTTCCTGTTGCTTCCCAGTTTTAAGTGTAACAACCATGACAATAAAGACAGTTTTTCCTTTTTTTATATCATTTGGGACCTAACACAGGGATTTTCCCATGGGAGATGTTTAATATTTTTACTGAATTAAATAGTTCTAATTCACAAAGAGTTAAGAATCTAATAAAATGATATCACATACAATATTGACTGTTTGCCTAAGTGCAAACAGATGAGAATTTTACCAAATCATCAAAATATATTAAGTTCAAAGACAAAGAAAAAATACATACAAAATTTGGAAATGAGATGAGAACACTATATTTATTACAGAGAGTATGGCTATATACCTGTTAGAATGAGGATAATCAAATGAAAAATATTAAAAAGAAATTCAGTGAAATACCTAGATACACAATGATATGCTTAAAATTAGTTTTCCTTTATTTAATAAAAGGCAGTTAGAAATATAAATGAAAGCTCTACTTACAACATTAAAGTTGAAGTAGAATACTCAGGAAAACCTTAACACTAACTGTGTAAGATTTTTATGATAAAGACCTTAAAACATTCATAAGAGACATAAAAGACAACTGAATATAAATGAAGATATACTTTCTATCTGATAAAAATAGTCAGTATGCTAAAGACATAAACCGCTACTAAATTAATCTCATCATTTAAAGGAATACTGGTAAAAAATCAACAGAGTTTTTAGGAGAACAATATAAATTGATTCTGAAATTCATATGAAATTTAAAATAAATGTAAATAAAAACTAAGGAAGTAGGACCATCCCTACCAAATAATAATATATATTGTAAGGCTATCATAATTAAAACACTTTATTACTAGTCCAAAATATGTCGAAAAGTCAATGACACCAAGGGGGAAGCATGGAAAGACACAGTGGCTTTCAGTCCATAACCAAGAGAGCATTTCAAATCAGTGAGAAAAAATGGATTATGCAATAATTAACGTTGGACAACCGAGCAGCTGTCTAGAGTAAAATAAAATTAATACCGTGGTAGACATTACTAGCTCACTAATCACTGGTTCTCTTTTCTTCCCTGAGCATACTGGAGTCTATATTTGCCAGCCCTCTTGCAACTGGGTTGAGCCATGAGACTAGATATGGCCAATGAGACAAATGAGCAGAAAGGACTCGTGTCACTTCCAGGCTGAGTCACTGACAAGCCCCTTTCGAATCTTCAGCTACTTCTCATCTCCTGTCATACCAAATGCAAAGGCCTCTTGCTGAGATGGCAGAGCCCAAGAAAGAAACATCCTATATCACTGAGGAATGTTTTCCTCATTGCTACCTTGTAATATTTTTCAGCTTTTCAGCAGACTGAGCAAGAGTTATATTTTCCATGTGTTATTCCATTGACATGTGACAGTTGTTTGTTATCGTGGACTACCTTAGCCTATCCTGACTAATAAAGATTCCTTTGTCACTATCATAGAATAAGGTCCAAGTGGCTCAAAGATATAACCATAAAAATTAAAACCATGGAAATACTGGAAGAAATCACAAAATGGTCTTTATTATTTTGGAATAAATAAGTCTTCTAAGTAGCACCAGGAATTGGAAACACATAAAGAAAAGGATTAACAAATTTGGCTACAAAACATAATTATGAAAATAAAAAATTCAAGGTCAAATTAAAATTAAAATCTGGAAATGTTTCTAATACATGACAGACAGCTCAATATATCAAAATACCTAAAGCAAGAAAAGAACAATGTGTTGGAAAATGGGCAAAGAATATGATTAGAAATACAAATAGAACATAAGAAAATGTTTCTCTCCATTCATAATTGAAGAAATGCAAATTTAAATAATAAAGATCTACCAATTTTTCAACCATGCCCTTTAAAATCAAGCATGGTGTTGGTACAACTGTGAAGAAACAGGTAATCTCCAATGCTGTTTGCTGAGGTGTAATTGTTACAACCTCTTTGTTGAGTAATTGGGCAACATAATTTCATAATTTGAAATGTGCATACATTTGGATCCAGCAATTTCACTTACAGAAAATTCTAATATACCCATTATTCCCAAAGGGACATTTAATAAATATACACTAAAGCATTGTCTGGTGCAGCAAAAAACCATTGTTTCTCAACTAAATGGTGAGACTAGTTATGTGCCTGCTAATCATTGTTCAGAAAAATTCTGGAACATACACAGGTCACAGACAGTTGCTACTCATGGCATTAATTTAAAGGAAAACTTACTCAACTTAGAACATCCTTCTAACAGGAAGTGAAACTGACAACTCTCACCCTCCTCAGATAAAAATCCAATCAGGAAATGTGACATTTTCACCCACCTAATGCAGCTAAGCTACATCCCTATGCCATTATAGGCAGTTGAGAATGTCAGAAAACTTCTGACATTACACAAGATTGCCATTACATAAAATTGATAGATTTAAAAAGCACAGGGCAGATGCAGCATTAATCTGCTCCCACATGCTTTATGGCTATTTAAAGGGCCTGTCAACATGAATAATGCACAGGAGTTATTTTTACATAAAATGCACTCGGAAATTTTAGAATGAACAACTTTATGATGGCGTAGATTTCCAAAAGCGCAATTTACAAGACACAGTAACCACAAGTGTTCTTTTCTTATTTTTATTTCCTGAACTTTGTGATCAAATCTATGAGATCATGTCAATTATTTATTTAGTAATGATTTTTTTGGTAATTTCCTAAGGATTTGAAAAAAATAAAATGAGAAAATTAATTTTTTAAACTAGAAAATGGCATTCTTCAGCTACATAAAATATATTAAATGAACAAACAACAGGTTTTCCCATGAGAAATGGTTGTTACAAGGAAAGAAGAGAATAGTATTGAGAGTAAAATTTAATAGATATAATGGGTTGATAAAAAATGATAACTTCTGATTATTTT
This sequence comes from Lepilemur ruficaudatus, assembly GCA_963574885.1. Classification (NCBI taxonomy): domain Eukaryota; kingdom Metazoa; phylum Chordata; class Mammalia; order Primates; family Lepilemuridae; genus Lepilemur; species Lepilemur ruficaudatus. Next base: position 80,683 of record CAUYRT010015852.1, on the reverse strand, counting down.
TTGTTATTGCAGAATAAAAATCCACTTTTCTTTTATACAACCTGAATTTAAAGTATTACAGTAGGCATTAATAGACAGACCAAACAATGAAATAGAACAGTTCAGAAATAGACCCACGTATGTATGAGAATATAATATATGAAAAAGGTGGTATCTTAACCCACCTGTACAGAAGTTGGACTTTTTAACAAGTAGTGCAAAAGATAGATTTTTTAATAAATGGTATTGGCACAACCAAACAGTATATAAAAACAGATACAATTGGATTTTTAAATAAATGATGTTTGTATCCCTATAATATGCTGAAATTAAAAGAAAAAAATAAATAAATGGTATTGGAACAACTAAATACCACGTTAGGGGAAAAGGTGGATTTAAATAGTTTTGGAACAAAAGAATGGCAAGTTAGAAACGTAAAACTGGGTTCACACCTTGAAAAACAACAGAAAAAACTCCAAGATTTGTAAGATCTAAACATAAAAACATGAAACTCTCCTAGAAAAAAAATCTCTGGGTGAATTTCTTTAGAAACTAGTAATGGAAAAAGACATCACCTGTGTTTCAAAATCCAAGAGCAATAAAAGAAAATATTGATAAATTGACTACATAAAAATAAATACTTCCATGGCAAAAAAGCATCATAAGCAAAATCAAATGGCAAAAAGCAAACTGGGAGAACATTTTTATACCTCTATGATAAAGAACTTATTCTCCTAATATGTAAAGAGCTCTAAAACATCAAGATAAAAAAAAAAGACCAAACTCTGGATGGAAAAATGTACAAAATACAAAAACAAACACTCTGCTATGGGTTGAATGTGACCCCTCAAAATTCACGTTGTACCCTAATCCCCAGTGTGATGGTAAGTGGAGGTGGAGCCTTTGGGAGGTAATTAGGTCATGAGGGTGGAGCCCTCATGATGGGATTAGTGCCCTCAGAAGAAGAGACTAGAGAGCTAACTCTCCCTCTCTTTATTCTCCACTATGTGAAAATTCAAAGAGAAGGCATCCATCTGTACACCAGGAAGTAAGCCCTCACCAGACACTAGATCTCCCAGCACCTTGACAATGGACTCCCCAGCCTCCAAAACTGTGAGAAATATTTTTGTAATTTGTTATAGCAGCCCAAACTAAAACACATTCATAAAAAAAGTATATACACACACGCACGTACCCAACCACAGCTTTTAAACATATGAAAGGATGCTAAGTTTCATGCATGGTATGAGAAATGAAAGTTAAAACTATATTAATAACATTTCTTACCAAATTGGCAAAAATAAAAACAAAAAAACAAAACTTGACCATAATATTTGTGGTGAGGCTGAGAGTCAGGAGATAAAAATTCTCTCATATATTGCAGGAGGAGTAGAAAATGGTAAAAATAAAACAAAACAAAGCAAAAAACTCTGTGAAGAAGATGTTGGCAAAAAAATTCTAGGAATTTACCCTGAAACCAGACCTCTGCGTATGTTAAGGAAAACATAATTTTATTCTAATTGCAGCTTTATACATCATAACAAAGTACTGGAAACAACTTAGATGCTCATCCACAGGAGACTGAAAAAAACTACAGTATCTCCACGTGGTAGAGAAAGATGCAGCTGCACAAAAGAATGAGAAAGATCCCCCATGATATATCTGGAGTGGTACTGAGGCTATATTAAGTGAAACAGGCAAACCCATAAAAGGATATGCACAGAATGCTACATTTTGTATAAGAAAGACAGGGACATTTTATATATATTTTGAAAAAAATGGCATCTCAAAATCACTGAGAAAAGACAGGCTTTTTATCAAATGATATGACAGGACTGGATGTGTGTGTGTATGTGTGCTTCCTTATTTTTGCAGACAGAAAACAGAAGGTAAAGAAAAACCAGAAGGTGAATAGGAATGGGGTGAAAGTGTTAGGTAGGTAGCAAGGGATTCCAGGTTGCCTCGGGAGGAAAGTGGGTGCTGTGCTTTGGTGTAGCTGCCCCACCTGGGAAGAAGACCCCCATCTTTGTCCTGCCCCACCCTAATCTCCCAAGCGACTGCCATACCTGGGGAGGAGGCAAAACCCTACAATCTACCGATCATCACTTAGCAAAACCCTACAATTTACCGATCATCACTTAGCATGCCAGCTGCAAAAGAATGCAGAGGACTCTCTAGCCCACCCCATGGGCCAAAGAGCACAGATACCATAGAGTCCAGAAATTGGGGTACAACAAGCCACATGCTCAGTAAGACAGGGCATGCAACTCTCGACTGTCCCATCAAAGGGGTTCCATGATGACGGCTGAGCCACCATGGAGGTTCTAATGCGGGCACTATAAAACAAGAACCCACCACAACTAAGCCCCTTTTTTGGCCCCTTCCTTCTCCTCTCCCTTTGTTACAACAATGGGTCTGGTCCTTATCTGTGGCATATGTATCATGCTCTGTAAACCTATATCTTGCTCTATAATCCTATCTTTCTCTTCTCAATAAACTTAATTTTCGTGCTTGCCTAACTTTGGTGCGTCTGGTCATTCTTCAGTCATGAGCGCACCAAGAACCGACATTTCAGACTAAAACCTGACAAAAAGAATATGGATGGGAATGAGACTCCTTTGAGTATTCTTATTTATATAATTTTGAATTTTGAACCATGTGAATATTTTATACTTTCAAAATGTGAAATTAATAAAAGGAATAGAGAATTGGAATCTGTGAAAATGAATGTAACTATAAATAAATGAATAAAACTGTATGACAACTCTACAGAAAATAATTTTAATAATCAAATTATTAATAATCAAATAATTAATCTTGGAACATATAGTCTTAGTAAGAAATAGTCTAATGAATAAAGAAAACTGCAAAGAAATGTTGGATTTTTCTCTAGTGGCCTTGTTCTTAGTAACACCAGTATTTTTATTCTAGAATTATTTTGTGTAAACTATACCAAAGAAGGAAATATATTAGTGCAGTTAGGAACCAGAATTGCCACTATGAGAAAAGACAAATACATACAGGGAAGGAGAGAAAATGAGGAAGAACCCTATGATTATGGATTAAATTGGATCTATTTGGATCTATAATCCTACTTCTAGAATTATAATTTCAGGAGATAACACTAAAGAATAAAAATGCTAAATGAAGACAGATATTTGCTTCACATTTACTTACAATAGCAAAAATAAAATGAAAATTATCAAAATATTCAATAGTAAATGGAGAGCAAATAGTTAATATAATTTTAAATCAATGGATTGTTATTCAGCCATAAAACTGATAAACATAAAAAAAATTTAGACTAATAACCATGTTTACAATGTCATGTTGATGAAAAGACTTTGATGAACACAGTTTGATCTTTCGGGAAATAAACAGATGACTGGCTATAGCTGGAATTCTTCAAACTCTAAGGCAATTTATTTAGTTTACCTATTTTTTCAAATAAATTTTTTGTAGTAGCTTTAGATGTTGAGAAAATTAAAGACAGATATCCCTTTCCATTATTCTCCTCACTTTGTGCTTCAACTATCCTTTATACCAGTGGTCCCCAACCTTTTTGGCACGAGGGAGTGGGTTCATGGAAGACAATTTTTTCATAGCACCGGGTGAGGGGATGGTTTCAGGATGATTCAAGAGCATTACATATTTTGTGCAGTCAAACCTCTCTGCTAATGGCGATCTGTATTTGCAGCTGCTCCTCAGTGCTAGCGTCATCGCCTCAGCTCCACCTCAGATCATCAGGCATTAGATTATCATGAGGAGGATGCAACCTAGATCCCTCGCATGTGCAGTTTACAGTAGGGTTCATGCTCCTATGAGAATCTAATGCCAATGCTGATCAGACAGGAGGCGGAGCTCATGTGGTGATGTTACTGATGGGTACCAGCCTGGGCGGTGGGACCGCAGCTTTATACAACTTCCCGTTTTGGGACACTGAGCCTTTATTAGGGCAATAATTCAGGACTGGTCCCTAAAATAATTGGTTTGTCTCTTCTCAGACATACAGCCAAAAGGATTTACTCAGTTCCAAGGATACATAATTTCAGTGTTCCAATGTAGTGCTAGAATTAACAGTGCATGAAATTTTTGCCACGTGCAACTAATACCAACTAATGCTATTAAAGCAATATGTTCTGTTAGTATTAAAAGAAATATTTTGAATGGACTTGGATTCATCACAGCTTCAATTTTTGCCCTCGTGTCAACAATGCCACACCTTATTAATGGGGGCAAAGATGCCATCGAAAGTGTCAAGGTGACACTCCTGAACTTTATGCTCCCCACTTCCTCTATAGCCATATGGTTTTAGATACATAATTTATTGTCCAACATCTTGTTGCCAGAGAAACAAGCTCAACTTACAAAAGCAAGGTATGGTTCAGCTCAATATATTATTTTTGTTACAACTTGGTAGGTTTTCAATTTACAGTCTTGCATTGAGCATGAATATTGGTAAATTAAAAGCAGAACATTTCAGAGACATGATTAAAAGAAGCTTGAGGAACTTCTAGACACTTGGAACACTTTCTATGAATTTACCTGAAAGAATTTAGAATAAGGTGGCACAGTTAAGTATCAGGGAGACACTATTTACAGAGGAGAGAATTGATCTATTATGACTTTCCATATTTTATACACTAGAATAAAAATTTACTTTGTTTTTTCTTTTAAAAATGGAAAAAAATAGTTTTCTAGTCACACTTGCAGAGTATTTCAAATGCTCATATCCTTCAAATACATTATTTGACTTAAGGACTACCAGCTCAAACCATGAAATTTTGAGCAGCTAACCATAAAATTAAATATCAAGTCTAGTTTGCTATTATATACATGATTTAGTTTTTAATATACTTTCCAAAGGCTCTGTCAACCATGTGAAATATCCCACTTAATCATCTATTTTTATTTTATATAAAGATATTTCTTTTCAAGATTATGTATAGTTAACTTATTTGAAAGCATTATTGACTTTAAAATTGTGTAAACATAAAATTTAGTTTTCTTTATTCAGCCATTCTACACTCTTTGGTATATGTGTGGGATAGAACTAGTATTAGGACTTAAAATTCATTTTATTTAGACTTTTTATCTGGTATTCATATTTGTAAGTAATGTGTACATAATGCCTTCTAAACAATCTTTAATCTTCAAACAAAATTATAAGGAAATTGATTAAAAACAGACATGTGGTTCAGAGTCCCATAAAATAAAATAAATCTCTCATTAACTCCTGTTTTAGACAGTAGAGATTTACCTATGGCAAAAATAATAAAGTTGACAGTTGTTTAATTTCCCAGATCATTTGTATGTGTCTCAATTCATGAAAATTCTTTTTTAACTCGTTAAATTTACCCTAAGGTACTGTAAGAATGAAAGAAATTGCAATTCATTCAGAGATGTAAAATGATTTACTTATTTCATTTCAACTGAAGATAGTAAAATTTAATTTTTAATTAAGATTCTGTAAAAAGAAAAATTATGCTCAAGAAACAATTTTTAACTACATATTACAAATCTTGAAATAGGAAGGAAGTAGTTTAATGTAAAAATTTAAACATTACCCTACTATCTATGAATAATGAGAAAAGCTTTTTTAAAAATGTTGTTAAATATATCATTAAAATGAAAATTTTGCCAGACACTAAGAAGTCTACATAAAATGGATGGCAAATGCAAATATCCAAAGAAAAAAAATGGATAATATGGCAGTGGCAGCAAAGAGTCTAATTTGTCAAATAATGTTAATGAACTTCAAGTCTATTAAACATATATACTGTGATTTATAGTTTTAAGGATAATAATAGCTACCACTTAGGGAGCCCCTACTATAAAACATGTGAGATGGCCTTTAATCCTAACAACAACTTTGAGAAATAGTATTATTAGCTTTATTTTACGGATGAGGAAATCAAGACAAGAAGTTAAGCAACTTAATCATGGCCACATGGGTAATACTGGTAGAGTCTTTTAACCACAGCTGTCCCCCAAGTGTGGGGAAACAGAACCAAATCCTCACTTTCAGGGCATTGAAGTCAACTCACATGAGCCAGAGAATCATGAAACCTCTCTCTCTCTTACACACACACACACACACACACACACACACACACACACACACACACACACACACACCAGGAACCAGGGAGAAGCTATGGCTTTTAGAAATTATTGCTCCCCAAGTAACTTCTACCGACTTTTAATCTAAACTTATTTCAAGCTTTACCTTGATTTAAGATCTTCCAAGAAGGCCAAGTGGTAACAATTTTATATAAGTGGTAAGATGTGAAGCTATAGAAAATTGATCTCCAGAAACAATAATCAGTAGACTCTGAATCTCACACTAGTGGTACATCAGGCTTTAGGCTGGTCTAAATGCCAAACTAGTTTCTAGGCACTGTGAAAATATTTGTGTTTTGAATAATATGTGGGCAATGCTGATGGCTTTCTGTCATAAACCAAGATCTCGATTTGAAAAAAAAAAATAGGTAGGACTAATTCTAATAAAGTTTACAATTAAAAACAACCCATGATATAATACAAGACAAAATTCAACTGTGTATTATCAAAAGATCACCTAAGAACTTGATCTTCAAACTTCTTCAGTTAGGTATCTGCATCATTGTGTGGACAGGCTACTCCTACACTGGTGTTCCGATCCCCATACAGTGTGTGATTAACTTCATAATCTCTGGCTATCAGGGCACTTACTAATGTGACTGCAGCAGAATGTTAATCCTATGAGATGCTTATAACAAAGTGATTCACAGTTTAAAAAAACAACAACAACAAAAAAAACCGAAAACCTGACCCTAATCCATGCCCAACACATCAAAGGCTATGAGAATTTTTTCAATAAAGAAACCTCCAGCATTTCCCAAACTTATTTGACCAGACAACACTTTTATCTTTTAATACCTATTAGCATTAGCATTCCAAGAAACTTACTTGGACAAATACTGAGTTCTGGTTTTTAAAAAGCATTCTCCATCCCTGAGAAAAGATGCAGTGATTGTTCACAGAGTCATGCCCATGTATGGCCAATAGTGATGAGAAAATTCTTCTCCCAACCCCACTGGTCTTAACTGAAATAGGCAATGCTTGGGTATAAATTTAAACAATCAAGAAGCATCTACCTACAGAAGTACCAAAAGGCATGCAGAAAATGTGTTCGGTGAGTGAGTAGAATTTTCTGATCTGTTAGTCCCAATGATCCTGTTTCACAACCACCAACAAGCATACTGTTTAATTAGGTTATTCTGTCTCCTCAAAACCTCTATAGACATCAATTTTAGTAGTCTTGGAAAATTTCATTTCTGCTATTAACAAAGATCTGTCAAGTGGCAAGTATTCTGCTACTCTGAATGGCCTCCACTTTTTACATAAGATAAATGCTTATTCATCGGGTACGTGAAATTTCAGTTTAGACAGCTAACAATGTTGACTATGTTGATATTTAGGAAAGAAAAATGACAGTGAAAGAGTTCTTTCATCCATGAAAACACCTACTATGTGTCACATTTCACATCCAAAGGCTGTGATGCAGGATTTCACATTTTTATGGTAAATGGACAGAATTGAAGAATTTTTAGTCATTTCCCAAAGATGATAAAGAAAGAATTTCACAGAATATATTGGTATATGCTCTTAAGTTCCTTCCACTCTACCCAGCTGCCTCACAAATTAACAGATCACACATTAAGTCTGACCAATCCATTTGAGGTATGTACGTCATTTAATTCTCACAATAGTTCTATGGTGCTTATGAATATTATCTTCAGTCCCCAGGGATTATCTTGCTCATTTCCTTCATTTTATGAAGAATAAAGTGAGGTTCCTAAAAGATGATATGACTCTACCAAGGTCATTCTACCAGCTGCAGAGCCCACATTAAAACCCAGTGTTCTTACTCTGTTTATGCTGTTACAACAAAATACCTGAGACTGAGCAATTTGTAAACAACAGAAATTTATTGCTCACAGTTCTGGAGGGTAGGAAGTTCTAAATCAAGGTGCAGGCAGGTTTGGTGACTGGTGAGGGCTGCAGCTCTGTTTCCAGATGGCTCCTTGAATGCCATGTCCTCATCTGGCAAAAAGGGCTGAGGACTGTGTGAAGCTTCTTTTATAAGGGCCTTAATCCCATTCACCAAGGAGGAGCCCTCATGACCTAATCACACGCTGAATGCCCTAAACTTTTCATACTATTGCACTGGAGTTTAAGTTTCAACATAAATTTTGGAGAGGACACAAACATTCAAACCATAGCACCCAGGCCACCTGAAGACTAGCATAGCGCCCAGTCTACTGCAAGTCCTAAGCCTGAAAAGGAAGTATAATGAGATGCCCCATATTTTCAGAAAATATTCCCATTGTAAACTTTTTCCTCTGTTCAATCATGTGTCAAATTACATCCCAGTATTTCCCCATTGGGCCATGTGTCATATTACATGCCAAATTACGTTAGAACCTAATATCCCAAATGGATGCAGTTCAAGTAACATATATGCATAATTATCTATCGGTCTCACTGAACACTAAGAATAATAAACCACAAAGTGAAATTAAGGCAGGTAGGCAGGTTAAGTAGCAATGAGTGAGCTCCTACAACGTGTCAAACATTATGATTTGCATCTTGTGGTCAGCCATAATACAAATAACCAGACGACTCGATACAGCAGGTATTATTCAGAGGAACTAAGAAAGTTTCCTGCCGTCTCTCAGCTAATATGTGCACTGGGGATTTGAATCTGGGTCTCTTTGACCCCAAACCTTGTTATTGCATTGTAAAACATTGCTTCGGATTTTGCTTTAGTGGCTTCATCGTGCAGAAAATGATACCAACATGTTCTTAACTGATAGTCAATTTCCCTAAAATTCTTTTGATTATTAGGAAAATCCATTTAACTGTTGGCAAATCTAGACAATTTTCTAAATAAGAACTGTAAGTCTTGGTAAAACAGCATTGCTGTGCTAGTTCCCTCGGGGTAAGTGCTTGGCTGCAAAGATAAATATGCCTGAAGTTCATTTTTCTATAGTTAACATATAAAAATTAGGTTTTCATAGGTCAGTTTAAACACTAGAGCTACAAAAGTATAAATTTCTCAGTGTGAAGTACTCCATAGTAGTACAGGGAATTCTATAATAAATAGGTAAATTATGCAACTTGGACTTGCTTTTACCTGCTATAATACATCACATGAACATCAGTTATACTTTATATTTACTTAATAAAGTTCATTAATAATGATAGCTAAAATGTAGGTGGCACATACAATGGATGTGACAATTGTATTAAGTGCTTTACATGCATTTTATCACTGACTCCTGGCCACTGAGTCCTCAACAGGACTCAATGACCCCAACCAGATTAGATAAACAAGGAGGTTATTCCTATAATTCAGATGGGGAAACTAAATCTCAGAGATGTGACATAACGTGCCAGGTTATAAAGCTTGCAACTGGCTTGGGGGCTTGGCTGTCTGACCCAAGACCCCGTACCCTTAATGACTACACTCTTGTAGGCACTTACCATGCACAATGACACATGCTGGGTGCTCCAGTTCTTATAAAAATGAGTACTGATGATACGAAAGCAAATATTCCACAATAAGGCACTCCACAAAAGCAATCTGACTAGAGTTCTATCTACTTTGGCAATTGTATTGGTTTTAAAGAAAAAAAAATCTACTTATCTATATTAAACCAATAGTGAAATAATCTTATAGTGCTACTCCTTATAAATAAGTAAATAATAAACCTGGCTTTGTAATGTAATGAGGGAATACTGTTATGGGTTGAATTGTACTGCGGTACTTTGCCTTGGCAGTCAGAGGGGACTAGTACAAGTACTATGGTTCAATTCTCCATATTAAGTGTAGCATTCAAGTTTAAGAAAGACTAGATTTAAAAGTGGTCCTTTTGACCAGAAATTTTGCAGAAAAATTATCAATGCTTTTCTATATAAAATCCCTGTTTTTAAAAAGAAATCGTCCATTGAGGTTGGTACTCTTTTTACATAGAGTTACGGTTCTGAAACTTGGCTGAATACTGGAATCTCTGGGGAACTTTAAAGAAAACATCAGTGTTTGAGCCCCACATCAATCATTTTAATCTAATTTATCTGGATGTAGCCTATACATCAAGATTTTATTCATAAAAGATCCGCAAGTGCTTCTCATATCTCTGCATGTGAACCCAAGATTAAAAACCCTGGCTTAGAAAGCGGTTCACTCCGTAGTATTGAGAAATGAATATCAGATATATCCACAAGATGGCGTACTGTTGCATTTGAAAGAATTAAAATTGAGAAATGTTTCCAAAATGCAATTCTGTACCATTGCATGTAGAACAAATTGGATTTAGACTGAAATTACACCAGATAAAAGCAATGATAAAATGAATTGCAAACTTCTGAAAAGACCTGGGGTTTACTTAACTCATGTTACTAATCCTGTCTTCAACAAGGTGTCCCCTCTGGACTACAATGAAAATGCTCTTGGCTGGCATGACTTTTACCTACAATTAACTCTGGTCATAACTGTGGCCTCCCACATACCCTCTCTACAAACCTTTAAGGACCTTTTGATCTCTTTGGTAGTAGGGTATTAAGACCAGTCCTTCTTGTTATGAATAACATGGCATCTTGATTCAACCATACACATATTCAGTTTACTGTATTTTACAGATAGACATACACACATACTGAGTAATGTAGGCATTGGTCAAATACACAAATTTACCTGTTGATAAGAGACAAACCAACCTCTTCTAAAATTTGAGAAATTATACTAACATCCCAGAAAAGACTTAGCATATCTGTGATTGCTTTTAGAAAGAAAAAAAGTAAGAAGCATTTAACCATTAGAGAAGACATCCTATACTTTAATGGTAGCTTTAAAAATCCTCTCTTGTTCACTATCGAATGGCCATGAGGGTAAGGAGCAGGTATAAAGGCCAGAAGAGTTTTAAATGCAAATATCTACCAAGGGAACCATTCCTTACCCATCCCTTGCGCCCCCGCCAGCATCCTGATATTTTTGCTACCAAATCTCCGACTAGTTATATAAAGGTTTTTGTTTCCAAGGAAACCACTGACATCTATGGAATTTAATGAACATAAAAAAGGAACTATGCCATATAATTTACATCTAAAGATAAATGTGAATAGTTGTCAAAACCATCACACACACACAGATCATTTTGTAAATTTTTACCCCTATTTTGCCCATTTATTAAAGATGTAAATAAACACACATTTACAGAAACAGAATGACAAAACAAACAAACTATTGCAACATGTTAGGTAAATTAAGAAACAGCTGGAGCCAAGAATAAGCATCAAAGATTGATCTTCTTAGCAACTGAGTGAAAAAGGCACAAATCTTTATTTGGTTGTACAAAGAGTTTTCTTCTTTCCTAAACCTCAAACGTCTACATCCAATTTTATGATTGCGGCTTCACACAATGGTAAAATTGGTACAAAGTCAGGGAAATAGCATATAATCAGCAAAGGGAGACAATAAATAAAGCATTCATTTCAACTCCAGGCCTCATGGATGATACATTGAAACCACTGTTGTATAACATCCAAATATCAGCTCATTATGAGATTTATATATTGGCATCCCGATTCTATGATGAGCTATTTGAGATTCAACAACCCCTAAATAGCCTATGTTGGAATATTAGCAGGAAATGCTAATAAAGGGAAAAAGTTTAAAGCATACGCAAAATGGTATCTTCAGTAAAATTTTAAGTGTGCAAAAGTGAAGTCTCAGTAGAAAAAAAAAATTCTACTGGAAGAAAATTCATTTGATCCAAATTCACCATTTAACTCTCTCTTTCTTGAAATACTTGAAGTACTTTTTTTTAGGCATACAGGATATGCTCTCTTCTGGCTCTTCATCCTCCTCATTGGCTACTCCTTCTCAGTCTCTTCCTTTTGTTTTTTTATTATTGTGGTAAAATATACGTAAGATTTACCATTGTTAAGTGCATAGTTCAATCACAGTAAATAGATTCACCTTGTTGTGCAATCTTCACCACCATCCATTTCTTGAACTTTTTCATCTTCTCAAACTGAAACTCTGTACCCACTGAATAATAACTCCCCATTTTCCCCTCCCCTGCACCTGGCAGCCACCATTCTAGTTTCTATCTCTATGAATTTGACTTCTACAGATACAGGCACACCTCATTTGATTGCACTTTGTTTTACTGCACTTTGCAGATACTGCGTTTTTTACAACTGAAGAAGTTGTAGCAACCCCAGGTGGAGCAAGCTACTGGCACCATTTTTCCAATAGCATGTGTCCACTTCTTGGCTCTGTGTCACATTTCGGTAATTCTCTCAGTATTTCAAACTTTTTCATTATTATTAAATCTGTTATGATGATCTGTGATCAGTGATCTTTTATGTTACCCCTGGAATTGCTTTGGGGTACCGTGAACCGCGCCCATATAAGACAGTGAACTTAATTGATAAATGTTGTGTGTGTCCTGACTGCTCCACTGACTGGCTGTTCCCCTATCTCTCTTCCTCTCTCTGGGCCTCCTTATCTCCTGAGACACAACAATATTGGAATTAGGCCAACAACCTTACAATGGCCTCTAAATGTTCAAGTGAAAGGAAGAGTCACACGTCTCCCACTTTAACCCAAAAGCTAGAAAAGATTAAGCTTAGTTAGGAAGGCATGTCAAAAGCTAGTCCTCTGTGCCAAACAGTCGGTCAAGTTGCGAATGCAAAGGAAAAGTTCTAGAAGTTAATTAAAAGTGCTATTATACTGAACACACGAAGCGTAAGAAAGCAAAACAGCCTTATTGCTGCTGATGCGGAGAAAGTTTGAGTGGTCTGGATAGAAGATCAAACCAGCCACAACATTCACTTAAGCTAAACCCTAACCCTAAGCAAGGCCCTATCTCTCTTCAATGCTGTCTACTGAGAGAGATGATGATACTATGTACCACCTAGAATTTAACCGTGACCTAGATGTCTACAAAGAAAGCATATTACAATTAACATTACGTACCTGACATAACTGCCCTTTACCAATAGAATGAACTGGTTGTCAAATAAACATGTGAAGCAATTTCCTTTGCATGAAGCAGTTTGAAAATAAAACTATGGAAATATTTTTCAGTGATACTGTCACATGCAACATTGAGAGGTGAATGTCGGCAGCATGTAGTTTTCATGTACTAAACTTGGAGGGTCCTCAGCAACCATGAGGTCGATCCTCATGGAGTCCAAAAGCAATACTAGAATTGCTTTCAAGAAGCCATGTGTGAAGTTTGACCTAAGTCTTAAATCCTTTTTGCTTGCATAAAACCTTACTTTGCCTAGAATGTGATCTAATTTTTTTTTTTTTTAAAGTTCACCTGATTTGCTTGACCAAGGAAAGGAGTTTTAGGTTATGTAAACTTGTTCAACATCAGTTTTAGATATGTAAGATGGAGAGCCTTGGCTTGATTAACTTCCCAATTTAAAAGGCAGAATCAAGGGCTAACAGAACTTACACACCTATAACCATGTGCCCCATGGCCCCATTTCACAGATAAGGAAGTGGAGGTACAGGCACAACTTCCTAAAGCTCATTAATAGCAGAGCTGGCACCTGAATCCACACATCTACTTTCCTAGTTTCAGATACTTTTCAATGTACACACCTAAGGACTTAATACTTACTAAGAATCCTGAGGATGAAGCAATAATCTTTTCCCTGTCATTTTAAAAAACCTTCTGATATACATATATATACATGCCCACAGTAAAAATTACACTTTATGTTGTGACCAAGAACAGATAAACACATATATGAAAAAAGTTTCACAAAACAACTTGTTTTGCACAAGACACTGATATTTTTCTAGTCAAGTCTATTTCATTTTATGAATGCTGCACATGGGCCACTCCACTGATCTCCTGGGTCAGAAACTACTAATAGATCAGAAGCCACAGTGATAAACACCCTTTAAAAGCAAAGATCCTTTTGAAATGACCATCCAGAAAGTACAAGATGTATATACCAAAGCACCTAGCCCTTATATGTGCTTCATAAACCTGGGAGCAAGAAAGGAAAAATAAATACATTTTAGATTTCACAGACTTTTTTCTTTTGGTTTTTACATTTGGATAAAAATCTCCTAATTTCTTTCTGATGAGAGATTTCAAAACTGGTAACATGAACAAAGGTTATATAACAGACAAGTAGATCTGGAATTGTATGAATTATGTTGGGAGTTGACATTTAAATTCATAAACAGGCCAACACATGGACACTTTTCCATTTCCTATAAATGTTATTTCAAATCACAGCAGGAACAGAAAATAGTTCATTTTCAACTTGATCTTGAATTTTTATATAATGAGTCGCTGTGAAACACAAAAAATAATTTGAATGTACAGATAAATATTTGTGGGGTGCCTGGGTATTTTGATAAATATCCGCTCCACAAATGTTCTTCTATCCTTTATGGTCTATAAGCGCCCTCAGAAAGTCTTGCACTCAATCTGTCTTCACATCACATTGCCTTTTTGTCCCAAGTTTTGAAGCTTTCCTCACTTTGTACTGATTTTTACACTTTGTAATCTGTTCCTGTAAGTCCTGCTGCTGCTTTTGTCCTGAACAACTCAATGGTCTATTTAGTTTTCCTCCTCCGGGCCATACACCTTCTTCTACAAGGTAATTATCCTGTAATCATTCTGGAATATTCTAATGAACAGCTAGGATCTCTCTTGGCCTACATTATACGGAACTGTTGTCATGTAGGAAAGCCAGAAGCTGCCAAGGGTGGCGTGCAGAGGACAGCCACCATGGGGAACCCTAAGATGGAGAGGGGACTCCTGCCAGCACCTTGGAAGCCAGATCTGTGAAAAAACGGGCCACCTTGTCCTTGGTGACATTAATTGAGCAGCCGCATGAGACTTCACCCGAACTGAGCACTTCAGTCGAAATTTTCAATACATTCCAATCTTTTTAAATAAACTATCTTTTGATTTCTCCAGTTTGAGCTAGGGTTTTCTTTGGCAACTTGAAGCTTGCCAAATATTAATGTCAACTTCTTTCCTGCCTGTCAGTCCACAAAGCCCCTTTCAGCCAAACCCCTCCCGTCCGATCCTTCTTGCTAACACAAACTTTTCTAAATTAAGTGAGTGAAATGAGAAGTGGCTTCCTGCAAATCTGACTTGAAATTTTACATAATAATAACAAAAAATAATGATGATAATACCAACAATACTGGCTAATGTTTAGTGAGTGCTTACTACATACCAGCGATAAGCTAAGGCAACAGAGCTGAAATTTTGCTGCAAATTTGTTTCTCAGAACCAGAATGCCCACAACACACCTGTAACAATTTGATTCTTGTGGCACTACAGAGTATTTAGGAGTGGAAAACAGGTACCAGAATTTTTTAAAGTTTCCCAGGTGAGACCATGAACAGTTAAATTTGAGAACTCCTGTGCTAAAAGTTTGCCGATGAATTGTTTCATTTAATCCTTACAGCAATCATTTGAAGTACTTATTATTATTGTCACCTTTTAGCCAATGAGGAAGAAGTGTGTGTTTCAGGAAGGCCACACAGGTAATATTCAACAGAACTAGGCTTTGAAAATACCGTATTAGAGTGAAGTTCTTGAACACCAGCAAGGAACAGGAAGGGAAAAACAGTCAAAGCCAAGAGTATTCTGAGTGTTAAAAACCCATCCTCATGTATTTCAGGATCTAATAGTGGTTTATCAGCTGAGCACAGTACAGACCCTACTTCTGTTCATTTGTCAACATTCAGTAGACATTTATCAAACCGTATCCACAAATGAAACACTTCACTGATAAGCAAGCTGTGTACTGCAGTAAAAGAGACAGCTTCAAGCCCGAAAGAAACGCTCCATGAGGCAGAAGAATTGATGTTGTCTCCCAATGTGTGGAGGCAAAGCGGGATCTGATACACTGTAGGTGACTATCTTTAATCAAGACTGATATTGAAATTTTAAATTAGGCCAATAAACTTGCGTTAAAAGGCCAACTTTATAGCTATAGTCCATGGAACTAACAGGCTGACTTGAAACTTGGCTGAAATATTGTTGGGAGAGGAAAAAAAGTTCTTTCCCACACTGAAAACCGCGAACAATTTTGAATCATTAACAAAGCACTAATTATGATAAGCCTGATACCACACCGAAACACCACACTATTGAAATCCCATATTATTAGGAGATGAATGTAATTAATGCAACAGCTTCACAAGAAACACTTATAGAAGCCTTCTTGAAAACAGCACTGATTTTATTTTTTACATTTCACTGTATTCATTTTAACCCTTTCAGTAAAGAAAGCAACAGCTGTGTGCTTGCTCTATGGTAGAGTTTGTTAGCACCTACTGCTCTGTTATGTCTCCGAAGAAAAATCATTCCAGGTAATTTTTTTTTTCTGGCATCTCCAAAGCAACAGGTCATTTTGGATGTTGAAGAAAGTATTTTCACTTTTAAAAGATAAAATAAAAGTTGTGGGAAGACACTCAAATAGAAAATCACTAGTTTTTTTTTTAATCAATTGTGGAAATAGGCATTGAGCTCTTAAATGCACTCTGTATTTTCCAATAAGCTCTCTGCTACAAATGAAGTATTTAAAGGATAAATTTTAAATATAATAAAAATAGTTTTCAACTTTGATGGTGAGCCAACACATCCTGCTCCTATACACTACCAGATAATCTAAGTTAAAAAAAAATATGTATGTTCTTCATCCAACATTCAGAAACAATCCTAAAAGAATAAATAAACTGCAAATACTTCCTTACATATTTCTTCGGCAAGTTTTTCAAACAAAAACAAATGACACTGCATACAGCTGACCTTTGGATCTTCCCTAGCAACATTCGCAGAATAAGGCTATACACCTTTTGGCTTCAGGGATGAAATTATTTCAATGGCAAAGCAGTTAAGCTGTGTGGAATCTCCGTTCATCACATCTAAACGTTAGTCCCCTTATGCTTATGAGGTTCAAAGATTTTTTTCAAATAACTTTAAGCACATTTTAGCCATTTAGAATTACCCAGTAACTTTGGCATTGTTTCTTTTCTTATTTCAAACAAAGATAAAATTAGAGAGACTAAAGTAGGCTCCTATGTCCAACTGCCCATATAGTGTTTTCATCTTTTAATAAAAGTGAAAGTATTTAGATCATACTGGCTGTTGTGTTTTACAACATCGACAACAGAGAAACTTTTAATTGGGGCAATTAATTGATATCATGGCACAGCTAAATAATCAAGGCAGCATCTGGTGCACGCACAATGCTCTGCCTCCTACCTTGGGAGCTTTGGCGTGTCTCCCACATCTGGCATCCTTGACAAGACTGAGATCCAACAGCTCTGTCTCCTGGAAGGCAAAAAATATGAAATTGTTAAGCAACTACACGGATCTTTTATTCTTTGTTTTATGTCATTGCCATCACTTTAAAAATAATAATATTATCCTGAGACTTGCCTGCAGATTTCTCTGCAGTTGGGATACATTTTTTCCTCTTATATCACCTCTCAATTGAATTGGCACAGAAAGAAAAAGACAGCTAACCGCTAACCGCTCACTTTAATATATATTCTAATACATTTTCAAAGTATAAAGCATGTGGTATGGGTCCCTAGTCTATCCTACAAGTCATTCCTAAATCATGGTGAATCAAGCCTTCGTGTTTCACTGTTGAAAGTAATCCTCAGAGTCACTCTGCGTGTAAGCAAGGGTATAAGGGTATCTCAGTGGAGGTGGAGGATTAGGCAGGAAGGTGGGGGGAGATACTGTCATCAGCTCAAACAGCTCATCTGGCCAAGGCAAGGATACAAATCTGCCTCCTGCAATTCCCCTCTGCCTCCCCCTCTTTTACACACATACCTCATGCCCTGATCTTTGCATTTATTCATTATCCATTATTGAACGCCTATAATATGCAAGTTACTCTAGGGTATAAGACACAAAAGATGTGGTTGCCTCTGTGGATGGACTTGACATCAAGTAGGGACATAAAGAAATGTATATGTGTAAGACAAGGGAGAGTGTGTTAATGCCAAATTTAAAGTTTTTGGGGGGTCAGCAGAAAAAAGACAGTTTTTCTCCTACAGGCTCAGAGAAAAGATTATGGAGGAGTCATTAAACTTGGAGAACAGAAGTAGGGAGGAGGCGGGCTCATCCCAGCTGGAAAGGACTACATGTGCAAATACCCAGACAAGAAAGGACCAGAGGTTTGGGCTAAACCTTGAGGTATTCATGGGCCTTGAGACACTTAAAGACCAAGAACATTGCGGGGAAAGGGGTCGGGAGGAGAAGGACAGAGAGGCCTCTAGGAGGAGAGAATAGCAAAAGTGTAGGCACAGCAGCAGTGTGGAAGGGATTCATGCGAGAGGACAATCAGTATTCCATTTGGCTGGAGCACAGAACTAACTCACGACGAGAAGTCATGAGAGATGATACCAGGAAGGGATACGGTCCAAGATATGGAAACCCTGCAAGTCAAGCTAAGAACACTGAGCCATGATGTTTCGGATGAACACATCACCAAGTTACACAGTAGACCCTACCACCAGCCAGACAGGACTGTGGTACAGTGAGCAGAGTTGTCTCCAAGTAACTCCAGATGTCCAACCTATGTTTCCTGGACAATGAGCCAGTTGGGTGGAGGCATCTAGTCCCCTTCTCTCAGCAGAAGGCACAGCATCATGATTCAGCTGCCAAGAGATCCTCTGGACAGGAGTGACTGTAACTTCTCATAGTCCCGAGGTCCCTAAGTACCAGAAGCTGGTGTTCTCGGGCAACTTCTTTAAACAACTGCACCCATTCCAAATGTCTGGTTCATAACGGCCTGCTTATTTTTCTGCACGTACAGTTTTAGTGTAAAAAGGGTCAAATCAGAGGTAGAGTCCCTCCACTGGAATGAAAACCCACCTGGCAGGTCCAACAGAACACCTGGCTCCACCCCACCTCTCTGTGGGATAAAGAGATGACAGGAAACAGTACTTCTCTTGCTCATCCTGATCTTCTAAATTTCCTTTTCCCCATTTTAGAGGATTCCTTAGCCCATTCCATGCTGTGTATGACCCTATGGAAATCCTCAGGATCGGGAGATGTTGGTTAGAGTGGTTTATCCAAGCAGAAATGTCAGTCATTAATTTACTTGAACATTATTTATTGAATGTGTCAGGTATAGGCCAGTACTGAGTGTTAACCAAAACATACAAAGATAAGATCCCAGTTTTGCAAAGCTCTCAAACCAATTATTATCCTCTAAAGGAGACATTTCCAAGTGCCCTGCAGACATGGGCTACAGAGAGGTATGGCATCTTTTCAGCCAATACACAAAGATGAGAAGGAGTTTGCCAGCCTAATAATTGTGTGTGTGTGTGTTGCGGGTCAGGTGGGGTGGGTTTCAGAGAAAACAGCATAGAGGACTTGTCTGCGGTGAATTAATTAGACTTGGGATATGCAGCAGAGGTATATGGAGCATTAGCAATAATCACTTTTGGATTTGGTGGTCAGTACATGGGTGTCCTGTTTATAATTATTCATAAAACACTAACATTTCTGCTTTATGTAATTTTCCATATATGTTGTATGATTCTTTTTATATATACATATAATAAAAATATCAGACATACAATCTGTTTACGTAACTTAATAGCAACATTTTCTATTCAAGGAAATTCCTCCCAGTTGAACAAATAATAGACTTAAACATTACTTGTTTGATTATATACACAAAGCCCAAATTGAGTTCACAAAGAACTAGATCTTAACAGGTGTCATTTTATAGACTTTTATATTACATTTAATGAACACAGTTTTCTACTTTCAGCTCAAGAGGAAAATGTGCATTCCCCAAGCCACCGAGGGGTAGTTAGCGCCTGCTGCCTTAGGGATTCATTCTGATACCACAGCCGAGAAGAAACTTCTCTCACCCGTGTGTAAAATTGTGTGTGCAGGAAAATCACCACAGGGCACTATCAACGTGGGTAATGTGGCATAGGAAAGACCCGGGTAGAAAAGCTGTCCATGGATTCATTCGGCTAGAAAGCGGCGATTAAAACAGTGTCTCCCATTTCTATTAACATTCCACAGCCACCCCTCAGGAGTTTAACTACATACTTTTCTCTTCTCCGCTGAGAAGAAAATGAGGAACCCAATGCACAGGACCAGAAAAGTGTTGCTCGTGTCATTAAAACTTTTTCTAGGTTAATTTTCTCATGTTTATAGATTTCACAACCCACTTTCATTATAATAACGCGGTGAAATGATCTCTTTCTCAGCTCATTTAAGAGTTACTGTTTTCCAGCTTTGTGGAATTCCCTATTCCTCTGCTTCTTTCTTTAAGAGGGAGGTCACATCATACATAAGCAGAAAAATTGGGTTTGAGTAAGAGTCTTAAAATTAATTAGTCATGTATTTGGTCAATTGGTCAATCATTCTAACATACCGACTATCAATTTTATCATCTATTAATAACTATGGGCTGGGCATGGTGGCTCATGTCTGTAATCCCAGCACTTTGGGAGGCCAAGTCAGGAGGATCTCTAGAGGGCAGGAATTCGAGACCAGCCTGAGCAACATAGCAAGAGCCTCTCGGAAGGAAGGAAGGAAGGTAGGTAAAAAAGGTTGAGTATGATAATAACTTGACAATGACTTCCTACATCAGAGTCACTTAGAAGGCTTGGTAAAACACAGATTAGCTGGGCACCACCCATCAGAGCTTCTGGTTCAGTGAGTCTGAGGCAGGCCTGAGAACATGCAACTCTAATAAACTTCTAGGTGAGGCTGATGCTGGTGGTCCAAGGACCATACTTTGGGAACCACTGATACAGACTTACTCATGGGGTTGTGTTCCTAAGGCTTTTTATATGAACATGACTGATGAAACTATATATTACTTACATTATATGAAAAATCTATAACTGTCATTTCTTTATATAGGGAACTGTCAAAAATATTACACCTACTGAATGCCTAATGGTGAATAATCTAGGCTTCAATTTGACTTAATTGTAGAAAAACTATTGAATGACAAATGCCATCGACTCCTATTTTCACAAGTTCCCTTAGTACTAAATTTTACCCTACACAAGCAAATGTCTCTAAGTGTTGAGAAACCCAAGCGATCATTGTAATTGTTTTATGTTTGCCGAAAATGTTCTACTATATAACCTTTGCATTATACTCCATAAAATTAGAGACATCTTTAGAAAAGTAGAAGAAATTTGTTCTCCGCAACCCATAAATCCATCCAACAATGAAAAGCGGTTTAGGGTATCCAAAGATATGTAACCTACCTGGGTCAATGCACTAACAGCCACCCTTACTTCCAAGACCCACAATGACACCCTGCAAAGCTTGGAGACCACACTCCCAGGACCCCTGATATACCCACTGAAATGTTGACGGATGCCTTCTCCTCCTGTCAGTATGAAGAAAAGTCAATTGACAATAATCAGGATTTGGGGGATTTTTCTTTTTTTTTTTTTGGTTTTTGGTCTTTGATATTTTGAATAAGTGATGAGAAAACGGAGACAAGCAGGCTAAGGAAAGACTAAATTGTCTTTGATGTTTACTATTCAGCAGGAAGAGTTCAATCCATCAGCCACAAACATACTGTGAGGTAGATGAGCCATGAAATCCACCTCAAACTCAGGAAAGAAAACAATTTAAAACTCGACTCTTTCCAGAATACCAATTTCTGTGCATTGTTACCAAATTCCATTAGTCACTCAATATAATAACGTGCTTCAAGTTCGCACAATATATAATCAGAGCAGCAATTATAGTCACAAACATTTCACGAAGACCATATTAACGGCTGGGTGTGTGTGGTGTGATTATGTATACCTCCACATGTGGTATATTCATTAAATAGTTCAACCTCGATTTACCAAAAGTAGAATACATTAGAATATTTTATTGACTGCCAAACATCCTTAAAATGCACAATACTTTGTTTTTTTAAAAAGATCTATTTTAGAGTCTTTAATGAATGGTTTTAATTTAAAGAGAAGCAGATGGACTTAGACTCAACTCTTTGTTCTTTAACTTTATTCCATTTGTGAGGGAGTGAAAAATCTGTGCAATGTACCTCTCAAAGAAATCCCTACACTGTCTGCCACCTGGTCTCTTGTCTTCTTTGTTCCCTAGGCATGACTTTTGTCTTTATTTCCACAGCCTGCAATGGAGACTCGTGTAGGAAACACCAATGGAAAAACGAGATGCCCAGGTCATCAATAACAACCAACGCAGAGAAAAGAGAAAGACGACGCATCTGGCTTGCTTTATTTAAACACAGTTAGGTTTAATATAGTGCAAATTTCATAGAACTAGGAGGCAGAAAATGTACATTCTCCCTTGGAATTATCACTTATTATCAATGCAATAGCAAGCAAATTACTACAGATGTTCATGCCTGCCTTGTATCCCTCATCTGTCAAACACAGATGTAGATGCCAGCAACATCTTCCTCGTAGGGTTGGCTGCTGCTAAATCAACTGAGATATTAAACTTAGATTTCCACTTAGCAAGTGGGGAGTACTGCATACAAATAAATTCTTACACTTGAAATATTTCCCATTCCAAATGAAAAGGAAAAGATCCTAGGAGAAAAGCTGAAAGTTGCTATAAAGCATCTAGAAAAAAAACGTGGAATGCAACTAAACAAAAGAAAAAAGATCTGAAAATCGAGTACTCTATAAATATTTCATAAAAACTCAAAATCTAAATGAAGCATTTTCTAGAGAAAACTTATTTTCACTTTAAGGTGTCACAGTTAAATGTAAAATAGGATTAACACTTGAAGTGGGAAAAAGCAATGAGATAGTTTATGTGTTGTGGATTGTACTGTAGCTACTTATTGACATGGGGCTTTCTCACCTGGTGTGAATCCTCTGACAAAAAGACCTTGCTCTTTCATCTCTCTCTTTGTACTGTGCTTGACATGGAGTCCAGCACAGAGGCTATATTTTATCCTGGTTTACTAAATGAGTGACACCCTGCTGAAGATTTAAGTGTTGTCAGACTCTGGCACTAACAGGAACACAGTACATAAAATATCAGCCAGACTCACCTTTACCCAGAAAACCAACCAGATGTCTAATTGTTACAAGCAACCTAGGGACATAGACAATTAACACAGTAGTGTGAACTACCTTCCATGTTTTCATGTTCTCTTAAATATCACCAAATAATGGGGGGAAAAAGTAAGGGATCCAATGCCTGTGGATGTTATCTGTTTTATTCTTGAGTATGAATGTTATCCCTGGCCCTACTTTCAAATTCTTTGGCCCAACAATATTGGCAGGTATATGAATGGCAGATAATGTGGAAGATATCTTTTCATATTTTTTTCTTTCCTTGGTTCTTTCATTGTCCCATTGCCTTTCCTAGGGAGATGAGGAATTCACCAAGGTCTGGAGTTCATGCATTCTGCCAGGAGTCAAGGTCAGAATACAGGAAGATACTAGAGCAAAAAGCCAATTTCTCTTAACACATTTTGTAATCCAATGGGACTTCTCAGAGAGGTGCAAATGCAATAAAAACTAAGAAAATTATTTAGATGAGATTAAAAGTTCCTACTACTAAAAACAGCAAAGTCAAATAATATAATTTATAACTGTAACAGTCATCATAATTACTAACAATAAAGAACCAACAGGGTACCAAGAATTTTAAGAGATAATATGCACGTACTATCTCATTAGTCTCTGCAACCACACAGTCAAGTAAGAACTGTTTGTTCTGTCATTCTCCCTTTTGCAGATGAGAAAACCAACAGAGAAGTTAAATGACTACTGTTGGTCAACCGCACAACTTAATCACAAATGTCGACATTTTTGCTTACCTCTGGCAGACAAAGATGGCCACCATAATTCTGGCCTCATATCCATGCCTTTGTATAATTCCTTCCCTCTGAGTGTGGTAAGGACTTGCAACTTGCTTCTAATCAACAAAATACAGCAAAGGTGATGGCCTCTCGCTCCCATGATTATATGATACAATATGGCAGGAGTGAGGGGATTTTGCAGGTGTAATGAAGTTTCCCAGTCAGACGACTTCAAGATGACCAAAAGGGAGAGATCCTGGGTCAGCCTTTCAAAAGAGGGTTAGGAGTGAGAGACGAAGCAGCAGCTATGTTGTGTACGGCCTATGAAAAGGAAGGGCTCTGGTAACAGCATCAGTTTCACGATTGCAAGGAACAGAATCTGACAACAACATGGATGTGCTTGGAAGAGGAACTTGAGCTCTAGGCGAGAACACAGACCACCTGTATGGATGGGAAACCTGTGGTCTTCTAGGTCCGTCAGTGCAGCCTTTTGACTGAATCCAAATTTTACGGAACAAATCGTTCTACTAAAAGGGGTGCAGCAGAGAAAGATGAAGCTAAAAGTGACTGCATTGCTGTCACCGTTATTGAATATGCCTAACCAGAAACAATTACTATAAGAGAATCAAAGACTATTGGAGCTGGAAGAGAACTCAAATGAGAAAACTGAGTTCCAGAAAAAAAATGTCAATTGCCCAAGAGCACTGAGACTGGGTAGAGGATAGAAAAAGAATCCGTATGTACCCCAAATTACCTTTTATTCCTAAAGATTTATTTTTCAATATTGACAAAGTAACAGGAGTACTGAGTAATCCAAATAAAAGAATAAACAACTTAAGTCTTTGCTCATGTATAAGAAAAGTATCATAATAAATAGAATGTAATGCTCATTTTCAGAGGCTATGTCTATAACAAGGCAATGTGAGATACATTGGCAGATATCTAGCTAATTTCTTCTTTGTAGATTATCTGGTAAGATAGTTTAGCTTCTGGTTGTGCAAAAGCCAAGTTTTCTCCTTCTTACTTCTTTCTTCAGCAACCTGACAAACTTTTATATACCCATCTAAGAATATAATATTTCTTAAGTTGAAAGTTAAATGCAGCTTAATATAAAATTACATTGATAGCACCAAAGATTAAGACATAAAATTAATAAAACTTAATTTTAACAGCATTTATGGTAGAGCTGGATGCATTTGTGACTCCAAAGGGGAGAAAAAAAAAATACTGCCACACTTGCTTCTAAGATTCTAGGACACATTATTTTGCAATTTTTTTTTCAAATGATGAATGAAAAACAGGTGAAATTTAAGATGATAGTAACTGGCTTCATTTTAGCCTTATTACAAAAAACGGAAGAAAAAAAGCTCCATAATCACCATGAAAATCCATATATATTCTAAAGATAAATAATATCAGGAATATATTGGGTCTTTATGAACAATATGTTTTATTTTCCTAGTACCTATTTATTACCAGGCATTTCTTGGGGGGATTTGCCACATTTTTGTGGACAAATAATACTGCATTTGTAAGTAATCAAAGGCTTTTTAAAGAAAAATAATCAAAACTGTGGTGACAAAGATTCCATTGTCACAATTTTCTATTACTGCCTGTGGTAAGCAAAAGTCCTCATTTTGAGTTAATCAGATTAACTAGAAACACCCATCATTTTGCAAATAGTTTCATAAATGCCAAAAGCCATCTTCATGAATATTTTGGGTGAGCATAGCATCTGATTTTCATAAAAGGTCTTTTGAAAAGAAATATGAAAATGATATAGATTCATCAGGCAAACAAGCTGTTTCCACTTGAAAAGTCCAGATGATATAAATGTAGCCAGATTTTCCCTTTGAATCATCCAAAATGTTATCTCTGGTTTACACCTATTTCACTATGGCTGAACAGACATCCAAGCTTTTTTTATCTGGCAATGCAAGCTGCTTCTATTCCCTCAACCCTACCTTAATATAATATTTGAACACACCATTTATCTGTTTCTATGACTTAAATTCTTTCATTTCTCCAGATCAGTGGTTTTCAAAGTGTGGTCCTTTGACCAACTGCATCAACATCACATGAGAACCCTAGACCTACTAAATCAGAGCCTCTGGGAGGGTCCAACAATCTGTGTTGGGTGATTCATCCCAGCATGATTCAGATGCAACCTGATATTAATTGCCCTAGATATTAACTAGGGCTAGAACTTGTAGGACATTCTGACACTTGGACAGGGTATCTAGGTCCATTTGTAAAATAACTGCATCAGAGTCCTGATAGCAATGAGAGAACTGCTAATAAATCTGTTTGGGAAAAGTCTTCTTCAGACCACTGTGTTCATGAGCAACTCTAGTATCACTGTAGATTAAAGTAGCAATTTCCACATTGGGCCCTGGAGGCCAGACAGTGTCAAGGAGAGGTTCTCAAGAGGCTTGGCTGATTTCCACTTTCTGATTCAGCCTTGTGCAAGACAGATATATCTGGGCTGGCAACCAGTGTATTTCCTTTTCTCTCTAATTACACAGTCATGGCATGTCTGGTGATTTCCCTATTTTCTGAAGTATAGGTAAGTGGCATTTATCCTTTCCCTACCTTAATAGCCAATTAGTTATAGCTACCTGGATAGTCTGATTTTTCTCAAGCTATTTATTCCAAAATATATCACGATTTTTCCTGCTACCCAAAGGTATGCATTTTGATGACCTTTTCATCTCAGATGACATCCTGAATATGCAAAGAATTAATCTATTTTCCAAAATGAGATCTTTTAAGTTGTCAAGTGTGTAATGAAATTTCTTTTCCCACCCTCTTCCAAAGAAAACTTGCTTCTTGAGTTTTTCTCACTTTTGATTTTCTGGCAAGACAGAAGGAATCCAATTGAGTCTTTTCTAATGCTAATTTGTAGGGGTAAGGACTAGACATGTCTAATGTGGAGTATCATGCGTAATTGAATTTTCATGAGAAGAACATTCACTGAGTCAACCAATCAGCCCCAAGGTTTTGCCCACGTGTTGTAAATTCACCAGAAGTAAACTCTCCCTTTCACTCATTTGTTGATCAATCTCAACACTAATGCAAGCACATAAAATGAGGCTAGCGGTTCATACCAAGAACTACAAATGATTGAAAAAGTTAACCAAATCCAAGGCCATTTTCCAGTTAGCCAGGAAATTTGCATAAAGCTCCTGTAGGAAACTCACCTGGATCCTGCTGGGCTCCTTTATCAGACACCCATCCCCAGTGTCTACTTGCTTTATTCCTAACAATCGACACCTGTGGTCTTTGACTACCTTTGGCTTCCTGGAGCCACTTCACCCAGCTGTGCAGAGGGCAGGAGGTGCCTGGAAGGTTATATACCCCCAGAGAGCTCACAGCTCAAGTGTGACAGGTGCAGGAATGTGAAAGCCCAGCAACCTTGTGTTGGGGCAGAATGACCTCCAGGTCTAATTTATGCTTTGGAGCTCTCTGCAGGTTAGGTTGAGGCTGGCCTTCACCTGAAACCTCACCCTCACTTGGCTCTTTACCTTCTCTGTCCTGCTTCTTCGCTCTCTCACTGTTACCTCCTGGGAGCGCCTCCTTAATACATCACTGGCACACAACCCCTCACATCTGAGTCTGTTCAGAGAACATGATCCCAGAGAGCTACTATTTACAAATAATAAACTTAGAAAATAATGCCAAATTTGAAATTATTCTGAATCACATACAAACTATTTTTTTAATTGCATTTATTTTTATATTAATTACTTCTTTGGCTTTTGATAGATTTCTATATGTTTTTGGAATTCTAAAAGAAATTTCTTTAACAATAGTTTGCATCACTATGATACACCCACTAAACAAGCATTCTTTGAGATTGTGAGTTTGCAATCACTGTACATTGTATTTCATTTTGTATTATCCTTAATCAGATTTTAAAATATATTGACCATTTCCTGGGAAGACATATGGGTACATACCATCTAAGCTAATCCACAAATAATTTTCCCAAAAGCTTTGTCACATCATAATCTGAGACAGTACCTGATTTTAAAAGAAGATTATTCTTGCTAACAAAAAATTAAAAGGCATAAAAAGCATCGGTTTACCTAGTCACCAAATCAGAGTTCATTTTTGTCTTAGAGCTAAAAACAAACATGTTCATATCCACTATATTTTACTTTCTTCTTGGTAAAAATTTATTCTGTTTTCCACCACCTAATCGGGCTTCCTGTGCTTTAAAAAAAAAAAAAATCTATCCATAACACACACAACATATAAAACTTTACTCCAAAGATGAATAATGATTCATTTCATCAAAACTTTTTACTTTAAAAATGAATGAAGATGATTTTTAAAAAAGGTTTTATGTTAGTAACAATATTTTTCTAGGCATTTTCACAAACTCTGTTAATTTAGTATTACCACCTCTTTGGGGACAGAGAAGGAGGAAGTAAAAAAGAAGTCACAGACCCAGAGCAGGATAGGGACAGATCTCAAAGAAAATGCATGGGAAGACCGGGACATTAAAGAGGTCCTGTTCTTGAGGGGACAGCCTGTAGGAAGATTGAAAAGAAAAGAAAAGAAAAAAAAAGACCTAATAATCATTAAGAAATCAAAGTAAATATTTATTGCAAAGGTAAAACTCATGGACAAAGGAAGTGTCTGCATAAAGGCTACTCACCAGAAATCTTGGCATAACTCAGAGATGGCACAGATTTAGAAGAGACAGATGAAATCAGGACTTAACAATTTTATAGGAATAAACTTTAGCAGCTAATGTGGAAAGGAGGGCATTTTTATGACCTTTCTGTAAGTTAATGAAAAATTGGAATGTTTTAAAGAAAGGGTGTAGGAATTTAAGTTATCACAGTAAGATGTGGACAGATTTGAGAGGTGGGCAGTGGATTAGCCGTCAAGAGGAAGTTTAAGTAAATAATCCTGTTGGAATTCTCTAGCTTCTGAACAGGAAGCAATGGAGCAATATGCCTGTATGCTTCATGTTTGCACTCCATAACACTGAGAAAGGAAATAATATTGTGTAAAAACTCTTTTACAAGGCCTTATGTTTACTACAATTACTGCTTCCTTCTGAAGAGTAGGGTAAAATCAAAACAAAGAAAAGTAACTAATAAAAGTCATTTGTCTTCTTCCAACACACACTTGATTTGACCTTCATGAGAAATTTCCCCGAGGAATTCTTGCATTTACTCCCTTCGTTAAAAAAGTTGAAATGTGGCAACACAGTGCGGTTTATATCTCTATAAATGGGTGAGAAGCACAGAATCTTTAAAAAATTAAAGGATAGGAGATTGGAAACGACATGATAAGAAGAGACAGTGTTAAGGAAAGGGAATGGTAGTGCAAGTGACAGTCCAAAGAAGACACTGAATGAAATTGCACTCTGAAGACAAAGCACATGAATGAAACAGGTTCTTGGGGTAATGCAAAAAATTAAAGCAACAATATTTGAAAGGGTTTTTTTTCTATTATGTCATATACTTTTCTGTTATATATCATAAATATTTTTTGCAAAGAAAGGAAGGAAGGAATAAAAGAAGGGAAGGAGGACGGAGCAAGGTGGGAAAGAACAAACCATGGGGTATGCATGCCACTGTGGCAATGGAGTACAACCAAAGCAGACAAGCTGGTGAGCCCACAGGCTGGCCCCTCTCAGACAAAAGTCAGGGCAGAATGGAGAAACATAAGATAGTGTAAGTTGGGAAAAGGAAAAAGGCAGCCAGACAGTAGGGAAGCCTCCCTGCCATGTTTCTCATGAAGATTTGCTGTGTGATGACGACAGCAGTTGTGGCAACACGGTCTCCTGAAAACTCACTCTGCAGGTGCTGAGAGGTGCATTTGACCTTGGGTTTCTGCACATGCTTAGGCATGAACTTGACTTTGTCAAGACAGAGGAGCACTCTGAGAACAGAGAAGCCATAGAATGCTGCCAGAAAGACAACCACAAAAAACAAAACGAAAAAAACCAGCCCTTGGATGACTTTTCTGAAATATTAAATTGGGTGATGAACCAAGAAGCATTTGACAGTGGCACTATGCCCAAATAGAAGTGCCATGGGCAGAATGCAGGGCAGAATTTCTTTGCATCCTCTCTTTCCTTCAAATCAAGACATTCTCCTTTTCAATGCCTCCTCATAAATACAGTTGAGAAAAAAATAGTAATTGTATTAGAATTTTTCACCAAGGGCAAGATAGTCATAAGAAACAGTCATTAGCTTTTTTAGTTGCTTGAATATTACCTGCCTGGTCTGTGAGATATCTTTCTGTTCCAGGTCATTTCCCCAAATAATCATATTATTGATTAATATCGTTCACCTTTTGAACCTGCGTCCTATATGCTGATTCCAGGCAGCCCTAGACTTTCACAAAAGGACCCGCTGTGACTTTTATTCATTCATTCCACAATTTATAATGTTATGATAAAATACTTTATCCTCTAGAGTTTAGAACAACTGAATTTCATAATCCCTTTTGAAACTTAAATATTGACCAGGGTTACTGTCTGTGAGTTATAATTTTTCTAAATAAATAACTCATGAATTCTTATCATAGGCTTGGAGCATCCAGAGGACAGATTACTCTTTCATTATTGCACAATATATTTCTTCTTGCTCAGATGAAAGTAAAACCCATAAATAAATCTTCCTCAGAATTATTTCCCCTGAATTAAGAACGTAAATACCCAGGAAAAAATTTTTAAATTCATTTAGCTCAGACCCTGAAATCATATTTAGTGAAAATATTCCACTTTGCTTTTCATTAAAGTTTTCCATGATTTTCTTGCTAGTTTCCCTATTATCTGGGTGACTTACTCCCTGTACACCTTTGGCCTGAGCACTCCTATCACTCTAATAATCCATTTGTCTTCTTGCAGGCCCCATTATAAAAACCTACTACGTTTCACAACCTAGGGTATTTGGGTTTTCAGTTTCAAGTCAGATGAATCACATTTTCTTTATGTGGGTCAGTCAAAATTAAGTACAGAAGTCTCCACGTACCAAAATTGGTACTATTCTGCTTTATGATTATGGAATTAAATTAACCTGAGTGTTAAGCACTGTATGTCTTTCGGCATTATTTTTTTTTAATACAAAATGTGGAACATATCAACTAGTCCAACCTCAGAGAGATGGCATAGACTGGCTACCTTTCTCCGTGGCTTTGGCATTATTTGGTAGAAAGATCAGTGGGTTGCAAGGTAAGGTCTCTGAGTTAGCAGCAGCACCATCATATAGGAAACCCATTAGAAACACAAATTCCTGGGACCCACCCCAGACCTCCGGCCGGAATTGGAAACTCCAGTGGGTGGGGCCCAGCAATCTGTGGCATAACAAATCCTACAGGTGATTCCAATATTCTCTATAGTTCAATAACCACTGGAATGGACACAGATTGGTAACAAATATCATGTGGCTATACCAGGGTTTTTGTTCTTAATAATTCCCTGACTTGTATACACTCATATTTACTTTAAAACACTCAGGAAAAAGCATGTTATCTTATTTAAGTAAAATACCTGATGTTTATGATGATCAGTTGCTATTTTTAACAAAATATGTCAGTAAGTAAAAATTTGTATGCTGGAAGATAGAAAGAGACAGAGAGAGAGAAAAAAAACATCACTTCAAATACAATGGAAAAAAGTAAATTCTAGGCACTAAGGAGTCTCACTCTATATTACATCCATTCTGCAAGTCTATTTTTAAAGAAGAAAAATACACTATGATGAAGGTTTTTGCTGCATAAAACGTCATTTAGTGCTGAGACTCGAGTTAGTGATTTCTTCAATGTTATTTTAGTCATATACAAGCATTCCCAAATGCTTTATAAATAATTTCCAATGGAATTATTGTTCAACCATTTAAAGGACATAGAAAACTGAGGGCTAATTGTCCCCGTTACACTTGGTGATTACTGAAGGAGGCTTTTCATAATGGCACATGTTTCATTCCATGCAGGTGAGTGGATTTGCACAGGTCAGCATTAATGGGCCCGTGTAGAGCTTAAGGCAGAGGTGGCCGATTCTTCACACACATTTGTACTTTGCCTTACATAGTTTAGAGAATAGCAGGGAGATTACTGCCTAACCATGAGCCGCATTTTACAGTATCCCTTACTTGCATTTAAAAAGGGCTATGTGATGAGTTCTCACAAAGGGAATGTGAATGGAAATGATGAGGGTCATTTCAGGTCTCTTTTTCCCCTGCTTCTTTACACAGAGGACAAGGAGACCCTAGGGGGATATTGGAACTACTAGATTGGACAGAGCCTAGATTCCTGAATCACCAGGTATAAGAAAGCCACCTTTATGTCAAAAACACCCACACTGGACTCCCAAGAGAATGAGAAATACTTTCAATTGTGTTAAGCCATTGAAATTCTAGAGTTTTATTTTTTACTGTAGCTAGGATACTCCAGTTAATACAGGGATTATATGACCTTTTTTTTTTTCCCGCTCTAAAGACAAATACCACTATCTCAGATCAAACGTCACGGGCACAAAGAATGTTAGAAAAGGAGAAAGACCATTATAAGCAAAGAATCAATTCTATCCCCATTTTGTAGGTGGTACATGGTGAAACTGAGACCCCTATATTTTAAGTAGTTTGTGACGACACAGCTAATGGGTTGTACAACTAGGGTTCCATTTCATAACTATAGACTGTAATACCCCAAATACACCAATGCACCTGGCTTAACTAACTTCTCTGACTTGGTAGATGGAATCCCATTGAATTTACAGCAAGCATTCCCTAATACAAGTAAGATCAGCTAAGTTCACTTAAATGTTACACTTGTCCTGAAAAATTCTGTTATATTCCTAGGTCTATAGGAATTGTCACTGCTACTAATTGACATCAGGGCCAAAAAACTATGATCTTAAATTCCAGCTCTGTAGTGGGAAATAATAGCACTATCATACAGTGCTGTTGTGAGGGTTACCTACAATATATAAAATAGATATAGTACAATGTCGGGCACCTAAATGACAGTCCATAAATATAACACCTGGTTACCCTTACTCTCTCCTCCTCCCAGAGAGCCAATATTCGGGTCCAAAGTGTATCATAGCCTCCACTTTTTATTCCGTCTGTCCACACTCAGTACAAAATTTAATTTACTAATAAACAAAAGGTTGTTTTGTCTTCTCTCATAGGATTTTCTGGACAGAGTGTGTACAACTTAAAAAATAAGACAAGAAAAAACCCTGAGCACCACTTTATACTCTGTGATTCCTAAATAGGTGTTTTCTTTCCTAGTATTCTAGCAATGGGGATATTTTCCCCTGGGGAATCTTACTCATTTCTCTTTCCTACCCTACGGTTTTCTCTTTTGTCTATTTTTTTGATTTTGTTGTTAGTCCTTCCAATGTTTCCCTTCTGTAATTTTCCGTGTCTTTGGTTTTTCTCCTTGATAGATTGTTTTTATTGTAATAAAGTATACATAACGCAAATTACCACTTTAATCATTTTTAAGTGTACAACTTAGTGGCAGTAAGTACCTTCACACTGTTGCATAACCATCACCACCCCCATCTCAGAACCTTTTTCATTGTCTCAAACAGAAATTCTGTACACAGTAAGCAACGACTCTTCATTTCCCACCTTCACCCCAGCTCCTGGCAACTACCATTCTACTTTTTATCTTGGTCCTTTTAAAAAAATAACCTTTTGTTCCAAAATGGTTTCAGATTTATAGAAAAGTTGCACTGAGAATTTCCATATATGTCACACACAGTTCCCCCTACGGTTAACATGGTGTCACAGTATGACACTTTTCATATAATAAATAATATTGATACTTTAATATTAACTAAAGTCCACACTTTATTCCTATTTCCTTAGTTTTGACCAACTGTCCTTTTTCTGCACCAGGAGCTCATCTGGGACACCATGTTGCATTTTTAGGGTCTCCATCCTGCGAGTATCTCTTAGGGTTTTCTTGTTTTTGATTACTTTGACAGTTTTGAGGAGTACTGGTCAGGCACTTTGTAGTATAGCCCTCAAAATTAGTGTATGATGTTTTTCTCATGATTAGACTAGGGTTATGGGCTTGAGGAGAAAGACTACAGAGATAAAGAAGGGACATACTACCAACATGACCCAATCCCGATGATAACACCCTTGGTCACCTGAGTGGGGTAGCATTGGTCAGGTTTCCACACTGCAGAGTTACTCTTTACCCACCTCCCCTTGCTTTCCATACTGTGCTTTGTGGGAGGAAGTTGCTGTGTGAATCACTTAAAGGGAGGAAGTTATGGTTTCACCTCCTTGAGGAGGCATCAACCACATAAATTATACGGGATTCTTCTGTACGAGAGAATTGTTTATTCTTCCGATTTATTTATTTAATCACTGATTTGTAATAGTATGATCTCATGGATATTTATTTTATACTTTGGGTTACAATCCAATGTTACATTTTTATTTTGTTGCTTAAATTGTTCCAGCTTTGACCCTTCAGAGTTCTTTTATTTGGTTCCCTATGTTCCTTTGACATACCCTCCTTGTTGTGTTTTCTGAGCATTTCTGTACTTCCTGGAACTGTTAGATGCTTCTTTTAAATTCCCTTCCCCAGCTCTAGAATCAGACATTTCCCCAAAGCCCCCGATTCCTTCTATGGAAAAACGGTGTTAGAAACCAAGATCGGGGGCTGGTTATGCTCAGTGATACTCAAGTAGACTGCTTCTAGGTTCTCTTAGTGAACCAAGTTTGGAACTATAGGTGTGTGTACAAACCCATATATACATACACATATCTATAACTCTTCCTCTATTTACCCATCTGTATTTATATTAAGCTAAACCTGAGTTCACCCTGATGTCTCCAACTCTACACCATGACCACATGGATCATTCTAGCCCCCTCCCTTTGCTCTATAATCACCCATTCCAACAGTGACAACTCTTGCTCCCACCGTCTGCCATCCACCTAATTACTCAGTTGCAGTGTATATGTATAGTGGACTCAGAATAATTTTTGTGTTAGGTATGAGCTCTGTGTATAAGTTCATGCTTTTGCATATGGACACCCAATTGTTCCAGCACTATTTGTTGCAAAGACTGTCCTTTCTCCATTGAATTGTTCTTAGGCCTTTGTAAAAATACCAGTTTACTACACTAATTAGGGTCTATTTTAGGGCTACCGATTATGTTTCATTGACCTATGTGTCTATTCTTTTGTCAACAGCATGCTTTCTTGATCCCTGTGGCTTTACAGTAAGTATTAAAATAATGTGAGTTCTCCAACAGTTCTTCCATTTTAGCATTGTGTGGCTATTCTCAGTGCTTCATATTATATAAAAATTTTAAAACAAATATGTTAACATCTAAAAAAATGTTTGCTGAGATTTTGATTGTGATTGCTTTGAATCTATAGTTGAATTCGGAAGAATTGACATCTTCACAATGTTAAATCTTTCCAACTATGGACATGAAATATGTCCCAATCTCTTTGGAGAGACTTTGTCAGAGTTTTTTAGTATTTATTCCACATACAGATCCTTGAACATATTTTGTTAAATTTATGCCTAGTATTTCACTTTTTGGTGCCATTTCAATTAGTTTTTTTTATAAAATGTCAAGTTCCAATTGTTCATTTCTAAAATCTAGGAAAAAAATGACTTTTGTACATTGATCTGGCATTCTGCTATCTTGCTATACTCACTTATTTGTTCTAGAAGGTTTATTTGTAGACTCTTTGGGTTTTCCTACATAGAAAATCATGCCGTCTGCAAACGAAGGCAGTTTCTTTCTTTCTGTCTTTGATTTGCGTCTTTTACATATGCTCCCATTCTCTTCCTCCTCAATGGGACCATGTTTAGCACTTTTTCCACAGCCCATTCTGACCTCCAAATTTCTGCTTCTCAGAGTATTGATCTCCCACCTAGTCCTATAAAACCTGCTCATCACATCGCTCCATCTTGCTTAGCTCCCCTTCAACAACCACCATTTTCACTCTACCCTTTTAAATGCCCTCATTTTCCAGTCTCCACTAGCAATGCTGCCAGCAAATAACCCAAGCATTCTGCCTTGCTTTTTGTCCTCTCCAGACACAATCACTAAAGTACAATCACTCACTCGTCTCCCTTGACTGCAGAGCTGCGAGTTGAAGACAAACAGGACATTTCATAGAAAAAATTCAGACATTAATTGCACAGTTTTCCTGAAAATGCCACCAGTGGAACTGTGCGGTCTATCATGGTCAGGTACGCATTCCATCAAGACCAGCCGAAAGAAAGGAACACCAGCCAAAGATCCCTTAACTGGAATTTTGACTGCAAATATGTCATATTAAGATAACAACCTAAAAGTCTTTCATTTATTGACAACGAATTCACAGTATCCCATTTCCCCTTCTTATCACCTGTCTAATCTTCACTACCTGGTTGTCTTACAGCTGTTCCCTCTGAACTCCTGAGGATTTTGTTTTCTGTGCTAATCTTTTGTTCCCTGCACCACTGGTTCCATAGAATTGAACTAAATGGAGTGTTTTATATTGTGTATGTGTGTGTGTGTGTGTATAGATGCATATATGTACTTACGTGTCTACACATATAAATATATATTAATATATTGCATTTAAATGCTTTGTTTCTTCACTTTGAAGAAAGTCGCTTGAGGGTCAAAATTTCATTTCGTACTTCTTTGCAGTCCATACACAATCAATTACATTTGACTGATTGATTTTTGTTTTTAAGCAAAGATACTGCCCTAGTTTCAGCATGAACTGGGAAAAGACAACGTACTGCTACATATGAATTAAGCATCTTCTAATCCTGCTTATAATCATAGCTAATAGGTATTAGCTAAATTCAGCTATAAGAAAAAGAAAGGCCAAAATAACAAGATTAAGAGAAATAAGCAAAATTAAGAAATCATTTCTTTCTCACGTGAGAGAAACGCGAAAGTAGGAGTCCAGGCCTGGTGGGGCTGTACGAGCTTTTTCTGTCTGAAAAATCTCTCAATCGTCAGTATGTAGCATCTACCTCACAGTGGAGATGGCTACTCAAACAAAATTCATATCGGCAACACTTCTGCCTGCAGCAGTGAGGGAGGGGTGAAAAAGGACATGTTCTTCCCTCTAAGAAAAGGTTCCCAAATTCTCATGGTCTTCTGTTTGTGGTTTTTGGCCAGAATTTAGTCTCACAGGCACACCTAGCCACAAGGAACACTAGGAAATACAGGAGGGAAATAGATACTAGGTCAACTGCAGGCAGGCTTCCTCTATCAACAAGAAGTACATTTCTTCCCATAAGTGTTTGCATCAGCACAACTTGCATGTTCTATAGTAATTAGATAAGCACCTGCCAAAAGACAATGGAGTCACTGGTCGAATAATTCTCCCTCTCTTTGGGATTGCCCTATGACCTGCTTTCTAGATTTATCTGCTCCAGAACATCATCTCTCACTCACGACTAGGAACATCTCTTCCCCAACAGCAACTTGCAAAGTGTTTACAACCCAAATACTGCCCCCAAATACTCCCAGTCTTATTCACCTGTGAAATGATTGTCTTCTAACCACTTGAAACCAAAGCAACCCTAAGATGTCATAAATTTTTTTTTCATAGAATTAAGTTGAAATTTAACTCACGAAATTCATCATTCTTATGTTTCATCTTACCTTTAAGGATTAAATCCATCCATTTTAATAGTAACGTTGTAAGTAGCCCTAAAAGAAACGGGCGATAGCAATATTTTAATGGGCAACTCTATTCATATTTTTTTGGTGATTCCAATTTCTCTCATATAGCTACATTCTCAACTCACCAGCAAATAAACTAAGTATCTCTATCCATTAGTTACCCAGTGTCACCCAAATAGTGGAAATTTCTAATAAAATCAATCCAAGGAAATATAAAAGAAAGACACACATGAAGTTTATTTTAGACACATCATCTAGCTCCAATTAGATTCTTTGCTCATCGGAGTTCACGTCCACGCTTTCTTTACTAGTTAGCTAGCATTATCAGAATAAGGCACCCGCCTTTTTAAAGCTCCCTTGCAATAAACTATGAAATAGAAATATCCATATGTCTGTTTCCCACTATAAATTCTAGAATTTTAATCATACAAAGTGCTTGCTCTGACATGCTTGTCTTTTATTCCATAAGTAGCAAAATCCAGAGGTAATTCCTGAGGTAACACAAGTTTCTCTTAATCAGCGTATTCTTAATCCTTTCCTGTTTATGGCTTTACACAGGAACCCTTTGGAGCTGCTTTGCTGCTTAATATCAAAGCCAAGGCTATCATGGGTGCACAGGCTATTTATTTCCACAGTTTCTATATTTAGCATTTGGCTTTATTTACAGTCATCTCTCTTCCACCCCCCAAATCCTTTAAAATTCCCATTTATTTCGGAAGTCTATGTCCTCCTTCTATCTTTCTAGCTAGCTAGCTTTCCACCAAGCTATGCATTTACTTCTTGAGCTCTCTTTCAGATGATTCCTGTCTTTCCTCTTTGATTTCTTTCCGGAGAGGAAGGCAATTGCCTTTTGGAACTAAAGAAGTCTTCTAGGGACACAACTCCCACTGTTGTTGCTCTCTTTGGATTCCAAAGGCAACTGCTGAACGCAATTTGAACTCTTCATGCAGGGAAAGGTTTTTCACCCAAAACTTCAATGGATTTATTTAAAGATGCATTGAAAAAGTGAACATTACTTTTGTTTTAAAGCAGGTTAAGAGTTCTGGGACAGAATTTTGTTGGTCACTACCTTGAATAATGTAACAACAAATGACAAGATTAAGGTGGTGGGTGTTTAACCGTTTAAATTACAACTCACAATTGCTTTGAGAAAAGGTACAATGTGGGCTGTATAAACTAAAAAGAAGAGAATGTTAGGAAACAGTATAAATTAAATCTTTATTAAGCAAGGGGCTTTGCTCTGGTGCCCATCTCTTACCTTTAATTCTCATGACTGATCAAGAACAGGTCAATATAACATTCTTAAAAATCTCAAAATCATAGTTATAAATTATGCAAGCCTTGAAAATCAGGTTTGCTGAACTATCTTTGTCGTGTACAGGCCTTGCATCATGGGTAAATACAAAGGATTGAGTTGTACGAACAGGAAAAAACTGAGGAAGGGAGAATATGAAAGGGAGAAATTTTTGTTCGCAGGAAAAGGTTGAAATTAGTTTAGTCAAGGCTATGGTTTAGGGGACATTGTCAATAATTTTACTACCTCTATCTTTATAATCTAAGGCAGTTATATTCAATAAGTTATTATCTTTTAAAAAAATGTAATAGAAAAAATGTCTGGGACACTATGAAACCCCTTGTATAATTTTGTATCTTGCCACGATCTAACATATAACAGGAGTATCTTTGATTTCCCTACCAAATCTGCCAAGACCAAACCCAACCTCACTGGACTCCTCAAAGTATAAGCCATGACATCTCTCTTCTGTCAGTTTAGATGCTTGAGGAAGATGTCATTTTAGAAATCTGGCTGAATGTGGGCAGAGAGGAAATAGTGAGATCGTGAAAAGAACGTAGTCTTCATTTTGCGGAATACCTCTAGTCTCCTTTGCACTTGCGTAAGTTTAGGGAGAGACTTAGCTTTTGCCCACTGCACTTTCAGGTTCCCTACAGACTAAGAGTCCCCAGTAGGGTGCAGTTTTGCTACGTACCCCACCACCCACCCCCCACCCCCAGCCCAGGCATTTGGCAAAGTCTGGAGACATTGTGGTTGTCGCTCTGCTGAGGTGACATCTAGTGGCACCTATTACTGGCATCTAGTGGCTAGAGGGCAGAGGTGCTGCTGAACATCCTCCTGTGCCCAGGGTAGCACTTCGGACAGCTGGAGGACAGTGCCTGGACCAGAAAGGGGGTCCGGCCAGGCAGCTACATCATTTGCTAATCAAGGCTTCCAATTCCACAGACCTGAGGAGTGGGACTGTGGCTCATTAACATGGACATAATCAAAACTAAACTGTTTTTGAACATCAGGCCTGATGAATTTTTGGCTCTTTTTTAGGATTGGGGTCATTCAGTAGTATTGATGGAGAATATCAACGTTCTAAACCTGTGGTTTGTCCCCTGACATGAACAGTATCAGTCAAGGGTACTAACGGGTGAAAACACAAAAGGAAAGAACGAGTAAAAAGAACCCAAGTGTCAAAGTACAATCCATTTCAAATCTTTCAAATGCATCAGTGTCAGAACATAAAAAACCCAGAGCAAACAGCCCAGCTCTTTCCTTTTTTCCCATGAAGGCATCATGAAGAGTGAATGAAGAGCCAAGTTTGACAGTTTTGAAGCTTCTTTACTTTTTAAAAACTCCAAAAATATGGAAAACTAGTATACAGTGTACCAAGTATACCAAAAAAATAACTGCCAATTTGGTTAGAGAAGTGTTCTGCTTTCAATTGCCTTAGATCATACTTGCAAGAAGCAAGCAGAGATCCTTAAGGCACAAACATTCCTTTGAGCATGCCAAATCGGCATCAACTGTGCTCAGTTTTACCAACTCTTACATCCTTTCTTCCCCTAACTGTCCTGAATGTTCAAACATTTGCTTGCAGCAAACACCTCCCCTCTCCTTCACACGCACATTCCTAGGAAAACCAGAGAAAAGGAAAACTGAGATGAGTTAGAGTCAATTGCCTTTGGGGACATACCACCTGATTTTCATTCGGCTTGACAAGATTTAGTTTAAGATTTGGGTAGGTCTCCATGCATGGGCTTAACCCATTTGGTGTGGGCACCAGGAGAGGATACACAGAAGATGACATGACTTCTTTGGCGGACGGCTGGAGTAGATGTGTCACAGCACTAGGAGGTGAAGCTGCAAAGGAAGACTGAAGCCACAGGGGACTCGAATGCCATTAGAAGCCTAGAAGAATTTGCCAGTAGAATGGCTAGATAATAAAGGACGTGGACGTACACAGATAAAGCCAGAACATCATACAATAGAGAAATCAAATTTTAGCTCAGACCCCATAAATAAAATGACTGTTCCCACCCAAAGAAGCAGAATAAAATGTTCCCTTTTGTACTTGTGCGCAAAGAAGAAGGTGGACTAAGGACATGATGCCCAGTTGGCGCAAACCGCGAGACCAAACAAACCCACAAAATCCAACTCTCGGGTTGGCTAGTAACGCTGGAAGCTAGCATCTGGCAGCGCGTTCTGGAGGCAAGTCAAGCCTCTTTATGGACTGCACTTGGAGTATTTACAACTTCAAAGAAAAAGAATTAGGACCAAGATCCCTGCAACAAAACAAACATCAGCAACAACAAATAACCCTTGCATCAAGCAGCAGCCCAGAAAAGAAATGGTGTGGGGTCTCAGAGAAGAGAATTAATAAAAATAGGGCAGAGCAATGTGAAGATCAGGGCAGAGCAGAACGGAGCAGTTTCTCTTGCCTGGCACTGGTCTCAAGACATTGGACATGGAGGTTGGCAGCAGAATCCTGATGTCAACCAGTATGTCAGCCAAACCTGATGTCCTACAAAGTGTGATGACTTTGTAGTTGGTATTATGTTTTAGTTATAGATCACTAAAATATTTGTAGATGTCATTCTATAGTATATGTTTACTCATTTTCAACAACTGCTTTTGTAGTCTGCACAAGTCCCTGAAATAGAGAATCAATAAATCACTTATAAATGCGGGTATGTGAACAGGGGTGGGCTGTATCTCATAGTTTCTATTAAGATTACTCAGGGATGTCTACTTCTGTGTGTTACACCATGCCAAAGAGTCTGGAGGTGTAGTAAATGATCCACTGAGGACCATTAGTCATTTTATAAACAAGGCAAGAAATTCACAAAATAATAATGTTTAGAATTTTAAAGGACAAGTCTGGTGATAGTGAAATAATGATGTAGAGGTGGCAGAAAGACAAGTCAGAGGCTACTTCCAGAATCTACAATGGTGGTTATCCAAGTGTGGGTCCCAGACCAGCAGCATCAGCATCACCAGGGAACTTGTTAGAAATGCAAATTCCTGGGACCTATCTGAGGCCCACTGAATCAGAATCTCTCGCCATAGGGTCCAGAGATCTGTTTTAACACACCCCCAGGGGA
Organism: Lepilemur ruficaudatus; assembly: GCA_963574885.1. Lineage (NCBI taxonomy): Eukaryota > Metazoa > Chordata > Mammalia > Primates > Lepilemuridae > Lepilemur > Lepilemur ruficaudatus. The sequence goes on along the minus strand of CAUYRT010015852.1, from coordinate 38,829 downwards.
TTTGGGTGCATGGTCTGGTTTGGAAAGTGGTGGCCTAGGATCTTGCTATGCAGTGTGTGCTCCCTGACCAGTGCCATCAGCATTCCCTGGAAGCAGGTTAGAAATGCAGAATCCCAGGCCCCATCCAGCACCTGCTGAGTCATGATCTGTATGTTAGCCAGAGCCCAGGTGCCTGGTAGGTGCATTCAATTTGAAAAGCTCACTACGACGTGAATAAAATCCTAAAAAGTGAGAATAGCTGTGGGACTGAGAGGCCGATGCAGACTGCGGAAACGTTTGGGGCAATTAGTGAACACCTCACTCAAATACTTGATTTATAACCCACTTGTATAAAACTACTCCTTGGATATCCATGTAGACTGGATTTACTAGCCTGCTAGGATTCAAGCGCCCCAACATCTACTATAGCTGAACACTCTTCCTCCTGTGGGGCTACATATCAGCCTGTCTGATTGTTCTCTTCCAGAACAAGAGAGGTTATATATAATGCCATTAGTAAAGCACTTCCAATGAGTTTTTGGTCTCTCTTTGGGGGCATGGGGGAATAACAGGCAGGTGATGAGGGTTCCCCAAGGACCCACCACTCAGGCAGAGATGGAATTTGATGAGAACAGGTTAGACCTAGTTCAGGGTTTCTGGGCAGGCTGGCTCTCACTCAGGGCTGCTCGGGCTTGACAGCAACAGATCCACAGTTCACAGGAGCGCTAACAAGCTGGAGAGTGCGCTGCGGATTCGTGTAATGAAGGCAAAGTTCAGCCCAGAGATGGAACCGAACAGGTGGGAAACACCTGCTCTCTTTAGCTGCAAAATGCTTTACAACCTGCTTTTCCTTGCCAATAATCTGTGAAGGCTACGGCTTTAATGATTAAGTGGAGAAATTAAGGAAAGAAAATACAGACCAGATCATCTTCCTTATTTTGTTTTAATCAGGAACTCGTTTTAGTTCATCCCAGATTCTGATTCGTTAATGAGTAAACTAACACATGCCTTGTTATTTCCAAACTTCAAGTTTTAAAATTTTATATTCTTACTCTAAAACTATACAAGGCCCATACTGTGCTTCTTTATCATTTATGACTGCTTGTCACACTCCATGCAGAGTGAGATGAACACTTCCCTGCGCATGACCTATGACTGCATGAGCCGTCACAAAGCCGGACCTTTAAACTCTCAACACTCCAGAGAAAACAAAATGTTAGTTCTCTCAGTTGGTGTCATCGAAGATGTTCTGTCCCACCAAATCTCCCTTTGTGCATTCGGGAAGTACGAAGAAGCAGCTTAATTCAGTGGTTTTCCTTACAGTGGTTTTATCACAGATCTTGACATCAGGATGGATAGGTCTGAATCCCTGTTATGCTACTTACAACTTTGGGACCAAGGGCAACTTGTCTAACCCCTCTGTTCCTCAGTTTCTTCATATGTAAAATGAAGATACTAGTTGCTGCTTCATAAGATTACCATGGATATCAAATGAGCTAATGCAGGCAAAGAGCTTAGGACAGTAACTGGCACCATAGCAGGTCATCAATAAACATCAGCTATCATTATCGCCAAGTGTGCAGTTTGATTGTTACCAACTTCCCCATGGAAGGTGAACATATATATGTAAATAAATGAGAATGTCAGATGTGAATAGTGCTGTTAAAAATAAAAAGTGGATAGAGAGTGAGGTCAACGGTTGAAGGAAGCTGATTTGGTTAGGATGATCCGGGATTGGGACAGGCTCTGCAAGGAGGTTATTTTCATGAGAAGAAGGAGTATCCCAAGAAGTATCACCGTTAAGACCTGAAAGAAGAGAGTCCAGGCAGGAAAAGCATCAAGCCCAGTGCCCCAGAAGCCAGAAGAGGGTCTTTCAAAGAAGAGGTAAGACCATCAGCCACATCCAGTGATGCTAAGGGGTCGGGTGAGATGAAAACAAATGGCATGATGTTGGATGTTGGCAACTTTTTCGGCAGAGTGGTAGGGACAACAGCCATAACAGAGTGTGTTAGGGTGAGAATGGGAGGGCAGGTAGCAGAGACTATGGGTGAAGACCACTCACTCTCTAAAGAGCTTGGCAGTGAGTGAGAGCAGCAAAGTCAGAGAATGAGTAGTAGACAGTGATTTCAAGCTGGCGAAGAGGAAGTGCTAACTACAGAGAAGGCTGACATGAGTAAAGGCACAGAGAAGAGTTGCATCAGGATGTGTGTGCTGGGGCCTGGTCAAGGTGGGCCACGGGAAAGGAGGGAGGTCCACATGCAGCCTTGGGATACCCAAGTGTGATGATACTGAAGCCAGAAGCAGAAGGAAAAGTGTGAAGAGCTAGACTGGCTCATAGGTATCATGCCTGAAAACTACAAGACGAAGGAAGAGTCTGGAAGAAAGTGGGCAGCTGGTGGCTGACATCTTTTAAGATAAAAACAATGACCATTCTGTTCCCAGGGCTCATGAAGTCCTCTATATTGTGACTGGGAAAGGCTCTCTGGGCATCCATGAGATCACAGGAACACCAGGAACATAGGATAACAGTGTTCTGATACTAGGCATGCAATAACAGTTCATTTTTAAAGGAGAGAGAGTCTTTATGTGTTAAAACCAGAGTTTAACAATATATTAAGGTCTTTTAAAATGCATAATGGAAATCTATTTTTAGCATATAATCCTTAAACTTTAATCCTCATCCTGGGAAATATGAAATACGAAATCCAAATAACCCCAGATCAAAACTGGCAGGAATTTTAAAGTCTGCAGTAGAAATGATACCTCTGTCATCTTAACTGTGTCTGAGAGTAAGAAATCATGGCTGAGCCTTAGAAAGGGAGGGACCTGGGCAGGAATTCCTTAATTTTCAATTAAGGGCTCTCCCACCCCTGAGGGGGGTGGGGTGGGCAGGGAGGAGCCAATCCTATATAAGAAGTATAACAGGAGGGGTTGTGCTGGGAGTCAGCATTTACTGAGCATACGCTATGTGCCAGCCCCTGTGCCAAGCTGTTTATTGGCATTAGCAGTTGCGTACATTTTCTAATACAGCATTCTTGTCCCCATTTTACAGGCAAGAAAACAGAAACTCGGAGACCTTATGTAACTGGCCCAAAGTGACACACCTATTAAGGGAGAGAACTCAGGACTCCGAAGCTTCAGCGATGAGAGGATCAACCAAGCAAAAACAGAAGAAGGAGATTTTCTGAAGCTGGATGAATACAGTGTGGGTGTGAGAGAGAACAAGCAGAGCTGAGGTCAAGGTGCAGGTGGGCTGAAAGCCAGTCCCAGAATTAATTCTGTAACACAACCAGTCTACACGGTGTAACTCTTAATGGAAGGTTGGCAGGCGTCGCCAGGCTGAGGAGTGGTTCTGGGAGTAAATGAGCCCGGCCTGCTGGCAGGGGCGGGATCAAAGCCCTCTCCAACTCGCTAACTCTGTCATTCCGCTGCCTCCCATCTGCAGCCTGTCACTTTCTCCCACTCTTCCCAGCGCAGTGATATATGAGATTGTAGAAGTGCCCCCAGGAGGTGCAGATGACAGCACACCATTGTAATCAGGACCATCCCTGTTCTCTCCTACACCCCTGGAGGGAGTGTGAAGTGACACAAACACTTCAGAAAACTGGGAGTTTCTAATAAAGCAAAACAGACACCTGCCCTGTGACTCAGTAAGTCAGTCCCTTCCTAGGTAATTGCCCAAGAGAAATGAAAATTTATGTCCACAAAAAGACCTGTACAAGATGGGTCATGGCAGCTTTACTTACAATAGCTCAGAACTGGAAACAGCCCAAACATCTATCATCTGGAGACTGGATACACAGATTGTGGTAAAGTCACACAAAGAAATACTCGACAGCAGTAAAAAGGAGCAATGCAACACGCCGCAACATGGATGAATCCCAAAAGTAGTATGTTGCGTGGAAGAAGCCAGACACACAAAAACATACCATGCGATTCCACTTAGATGAAGGACAAGAATATGTATAACTAAGCGGGGTGACAGGATAATAGTTATCTCTGGGTATTTTGTGTGCATGCAGGGGTAAGGAGGAGAGGTATTGAATGGAAGAGGGCACAAGAGAACTTTCTGGGATCATGAAAAAATGTTCTATATTCATCTATGCTGTGGTTATACAGGTGTATAAATCTGTCAAAATTCATCGAGTGATGTATTTGAGATTTGTGCATTTTACTGTATATAAATTATATCTAAAAGAATCATTAATATGCAAGATAAATGTTTTAAAATGTCCTTGCTCTGATAGCTGAGTACAGAGAATCTCTTCATTGATGACTTTCAAGTCTGTCATTCTTGCCCAGCTCTGCTAGTTACGCTTGACTGTCACCACACATCACAAGATGCAAAAAGAATCAAAGAAACAGAGAACCCTCACCGGAGCTGCACTTTCTATCCGACAGCTATTATCCTGATACTGGGTCATTTTGATGCTTTCTTCCTGCAGAACGGTATTGATGAAAAGACATACATCCATGAATAGTAACAAAATAATTATAATGGGGCCCCACTGGCGGAATATACTCTCACTGAGAAACAGGACAGTATCTGAGCTTTGCTTATGAATGCACTGAGCTCTGGCAATAATTAGCATGCCTCTGTTTGTTAAAATCCTGTCCTTTATCTTATATTTTTCTCAACCATTGCAATGTATTATCTGTTGTTAAAGTTTAATAAACTTAAGTACATAGAATATAGAAACAAACATCCCCTGCTAATTCGTAGAACTCTGAGTCACTCTAGAAGGAGCATCACTGCCCCCTACATCTCTAAGTCTTGGATGTCTCTGGCTTCTTGAGAACCACGGTTTTGGTCACAGTCACCTTCTTAGGCATCATCCATCCTTCACTGTTCATCTGCCTCTCCAACTTCTAGCAATGGTCACTATGTGCCCGAAACGGCACATGTGCTAGCCAGGGACAGATGTAGAGTTTATTCTTACTCATTTCATATTTTCTTCTCATTTTCCTTACAGAAAAAAAACATTTCAAAGAGAGAATGTCAAGTCTTAAGCATAGGCGAATCACAAAGAAAATATGCTTCTTTGGAAAAGAAATCACCTATCTCAATTAATTTCTTTCTTAAGAGAGACTACTTAGGGCACCAGGAGTAGTTTTGCAAAAAAATTTTTAAATTACTCAAACCAACATTGAAACTCAGGCATCCTTTAGTTATTAGCAAGTGTCAGCAAATTATCATTGTGAACTTACAAACGTCTCATATGCATCTGACAAGTACTATTTTAGGTCTTATTTCATAAAATTTAAATTGGTTCCTTGTCTAAGGCAATTCAACAAATAAGTTAGAAATTACACAATGCAGTATTTATGGTCTCAAAGCCTAAGAAGTGTTTATTTAAAAGACTAGATTATCAACCAAAAATGATACCCTAGTGGGACTAAATTGAAAACCCACTATTTTGATATAAATGTCAGGCAATATCTTATTTTGCATCATCCCAATGAATTGTTCCAATATGGTTATAATAGTTGAGATCACCAACTTGGAAGCTAGACTATCTGGGTTCAAATTCCAATTCTACCACTTTCTAGCTGGGTGACTTTGAGCCAAATACTTAATTTCCCTCCATCTCACCTTCCTTATCGATAAAATGTGATAATAATGCCTATTCCACAGTTTGTATTTTAGATTAAATACTTTAAGGTTTATAAACCCCTTAAAGCAGTGCTTAGCATACATGTTGTATTTAATTGTTCTTAGCCATGATTATTATTATTTTTATTCTGGTTCCTTCTATTACAATTACTAAAGGGATAATTTAAATGTAATACTTATATTAGTAGCAGAACTAACTTAGATATATTGAAATGATCCTAAAACAGATAGTTACATATTTTTCTAGACAAAGACATATGAAACCACTAGAAGTTAGGGAATATAATATTTGCTTTAAGTATTAAAATAGAAAAGGTTCTGATCATAATTATCATAGTGTTAGAAAAAAGAGAAAAAGAAAAAAAAAAGAACTGATGAGTAATGGTGAGACAGCAAACAAAAATACCTATATATAATCAATATTCTTTTCCACAGGTATCTATGTAATCAAGATAAAATAAAACTTTTAAAGCTATAAGGAAATTTAGGTGGTATTTTAATCCCAATCCAAGACAAGCCTCTATTCTTAGCATCCCTAGGGATGTTCACTTAGACCCTGTTCCTCAAAATGTGGTCCCAGGACTACCACCATCTGGTATTTTGTTAGAAATGCAGAATCTCCCACCCGACCCCACCCCAGACCTACTGCATCAGAACCTGCATTTTAGCAAGATCCCCAGGAAATGTGCATGGATATTAAATGTCGAGAACTGCTGGCCTATGCTATTGTTCTCATGACAAGCTCACTGTTCATGAGGCAGTCTGTTCCACCATTAGGTATTCCCAGTTCTTAGAATGTCTTTATTCTATAGAGTCCGAATTTGCCTCCCAGTTTAAGAAAAATATATAGGCCATAATCCCATAAGTTAATATATGTGCATGATATAAAATATGCATGTATGTATGTATGTATATATATATATAGGTTTAGATTTAAGTTTACATAGGAAAATTTCTAGAAGAATAACACTAGCAACCAAGTTTTAAATGTGTTTTTTTTGCCATTTCTTTCTGCGACTACCTTTTTTATCCTTTAGTCTTAATTTCGTGGACTGGAGAATTCAAGATCAGTTCTAAGAATTCTTCCTCAGAGAGCTGAAAATAGCTGCCTGCCTCCCTTTGGACTTTTTTTCCTCCAGGCTAAAGGCCCCAAATGTTCCCAGTGGATCCTGCTGCTCTACCTTACCCTTCTGAACCCTCCCCGCTATCAACAGGCCTCTCACAAGCAGCGCCAGAATCCGGTTCTCCCTGATCAGCATTACTGTAGGCAATCAGCTGTTCTCCAGGAGTCCTTTCTTCTTGGCTAATAATTTCTCCATTTTAAAATGTCATTTTAACAGTCTTAGAAAAAATTAGTTCCTAAGTCACATAAATTACTATAATGCTTTCCTACTGCAAATTTTCCAAATGTACTGGAGATGCCAGGAAGAGAGCCCCGTATCTGCCTTGTAACGGCACTAACTGCACAGAACTCAATATTCATTCCTGAAGCAGAAGAGAATAATGATAATGTGCATCATGCTTGCAGGTAGATAATGCCAGGGCAACAAGCAACCCCCTAGACAGAAGAACAAGCATTGATGGGGGTCAGATCTGCTCGTGCACATGCAGAGACACTCAAGTGTAGCCAACAGGGGCAATCATAACATAGGAACTGAGCTTCTAAAGAGAAGGTGACAAATGACATAACAAACTAGAAAATAAAAATAAAGGACAAGACTTGAGTGGGAACTATTTAGGAAGGTGGACAGAATTTTGTGTTAAAATTGTCTCTTTTACGGTTGAGTACCAAGGCTTTCTAGAACAGAGCTCCCCAACAAGTCAGCATGTCATGAATGTTTGTGACAGATCTGCCTGGGTGAGACCTGAGCAGTACAGGTCCCAGCTGGTCACCTCCAGCACTACAGGGTCTGCATATGCATTATATTAATATTTTTCCTGTGTATGCTATGTTACCCCTGCCCCCCCAAAAAAATAAGCACTGGTATAAAAAATATTCTTTTTCCATCAACTTCTGGGATCATTTTGAAAACATGTATCTTAGCAGTGGAGCAAAGAAAACACCCTCCAGGCGAAAGGAAAAGACATTTATAGTGCAAGCATTGATAGGTAGATCCCCATTCATTAAAGCTTAGCATTGCATTAATCTGTGCAGAGAGCATTTGGTACAGAAATATTAATAGCTATGGTTATAGCAAAGCTGATGAAGACTCTGAAAGTCAATGTCTGAACTTTGAGCCCTTGCCAAGAGCACCTGAGAATGTTTTGCAAGGGTATGTTAACCTTGATACAAGGACACAAGCAGCCATGCATGGAAAAGCTTGGGGCGGAGGTAGGTACGGGCCACAGACTAGCCTAGGATGTGAAAGAGGAACAAAAGCCCACATAGAACTGGAATGAGCATGGAAGAACTTGGGCCTGTTTCAAGACAGTAACATTTCTCTAAGTCACTGCTGGCAAAGTGTTCACGAACTATTTGTCAAGAAGGGACTAGAATTAAAACTGGAACTCTATGAGCTAGAGCTGAATATCCACTAGTATTTTATTTTGGAACCAGTTATTTATTCAGCCAATAAACCAAGAATATATAAATATATGGGTCAGCATGTTATACCACTCAGTACATTATTTCTAATATATTCCACTGTATAGTTCCAAATCTTGTTAACAAGTTATTTTTGTCACATTTATGAAGCCCTGGGAAGGAAAAGAATATTTTTACTGAATGCCTGTTATATGCCCGTGATTATAGTAAATGTTTTATGTATATCATTCTATTTAATGCTTATAAACCTATGAGGTCAATGATACTATTCCCATTTGCAAGTGAAAGTAGTGAAGCTTCGGGAGGTTTATTAACTTGTCCCAAATCACACAGCTGTTAACAGAAAGACGTAGCTCGTTTTCTACTTCAGTGTTTATCCCACCACAACATGCTACCTGAGAACTAAGAGAGTCTTGTCAAGAGTATATGCCCTAAACTATGTATCTAGTAGTTGGGACCCAAAACAGAGCAGGGGCCAGACAGGTCTCTACCAGTTCAAGTACATGTCACAAAGAGCACAGTGACAGTGTTTGCACCTGTGGCTCCAAATATGCTTTTCTGAGACAGGGTTTCTCAACCTCAGCACTATGAACATTTTGGGCCAGATGTTTTGTTTGTTTGTTTGTTATAGGGGACGTCTAGTGCATTGTAGGAAGTTTAGTAGTATCACTGGCCTCTACCCACTAGATGCCAGTAGCATCTTCCCGCAAGATATGACAACTAAAAATGTCTCCAGATATTGCCAAATATTGCCTGGGGATGAGGGGCACAATTGTCCCCAGTTGGGAAACATTGCTGTGAGGCCATGAAATACCCAGTTCTTTCCTCTGGACTTAAATAAAACAAGAACATCTTTATACTGTGCATTTAATGGCAGGTAGGCTAAGTAACTCTAGCTGCTCTATAATCCTCAAAATCTCATTGCCTTTATTCATTGCAAGATTATTCCTTAACTCGTGTTACAATCCAACGTGGGCATTTCTGTTCAGATGGCTTTCCTGCAGGTGACCATTCAGGAACTTGGGCTCCAATGTCTTTGGCTCCACCATCTTCAACACCTGACTGGAATTCCCTCCATTTGGTTGAGGGTAGGGAAAAGGTGGTGAGGATTTAGTCACATCCTCTCTGTAACCGTATCAGCCTGGATGTGACACACATCACTTTTACATTGGACTGGTGAGAGATGATCATGTAGCCCTTCACCGAGAAGACTTTTGCTGGCAATAACCCTACACCATGGAAGGGCATATGTATTTTTAGTGCTTTTCTAGCCATCTGCGCCCAGCTATGCATCTTTCAAAGCAACTACGTAAATATTTCAGTCAAATAAGAACCCTGTGAGGTAAATATGATTCTAATCACATGTGTTATTTTCACATTTTACATGTGATGGTAAAGTTTGGACATAAATAGTTCCGACTTGGGGTTGATATCACAGGGCTAGAACTCTAGAGTTTGACTCGGAGTTGACATTTCATCCCTCCGAAGGCAGGTAATGCATATTCAGAACAGGCAGGCAGTACCATTAGCCAAAGAGAGGAACAACGGAGCTGTTATAAGCACTTTCACTGGAGTCTGACTGGGTTCAAACCTTGGCTTTGCCACTGAGCGATTTCAAGTGAACTTAGGCAAGTAACTTAGTTTCTCATCCCCTTCATTTTCTCAAGTAGGAAAAATTGTTGTTACCATACTACAGAATAGTCATGAAGTTTAAATGAGATGCTACATGTAAAGCACTTAAAATAGCACCCAACAAATTTTGGTGATTGCTATTCTGTCACAAGAGATAACTAACACACGATCTATAAATTTACTGAATTTTCTGGCTACTATATATCACACTGAAGTTCTGTTTTGACACGTATTTAGTTTTTTCCACCTTAGCCTGTTTACAAAGAACACTGGCTTTGGCAGATTTGCTTAATTCTACAGTAGAAAGTGGGAGAGAAGACATCTGGGAAAGCAAGTGTCAATGAATCAGCATAAATCCTTCCCCACATCTGGAAAGCAGCCCAGAGTGCAAGCCCCACAGACAGCAAGTCAGTGGACTCATGTTCATTTAAATACCAAGGGCAGCAGGGAGCATGATGAAAGGAGGAAGCAAGGTCAAATGCCTTGTGTGTTCTTCTGCCAGTTCAGCAGCCAGAAATTCTAGGGCTAAGAACAGAAAGCAAGCACCCAACCTCACCTTCCTGGTCATGGTCTTGAAACACCTGGTCTTACAGATGGGGAGACAAAGGTCAGTGGTTAAATGGGAGACATGAGTCCAAAACCTTGTATTTGCTAATTTCTCGGGCCAATTGTCTTAGCTGTGCTGCATTTATGTGTGCCACTTTATATTCCACAATTCTATAGAGTGAACCGATACGAAGCTACATGAGGTAAACACAAAAAGTCCACAGAATATCTTTCAGTAGGGTGCCAAGTTTCCCCACACACAAACACCTCTTCAAGGGAAATTTCCCCCAAACTGAAGGTGAGATTCCACCTTCTACGAGCATTTGGCTTCATTTATTTAGTGAAACAAAACAAAACAACAGCGCTTTACCCCAACAACAATCTCTTTGTTAAGGATCAAAATATCCCAAAGCCCCTCTTTCAGTTAGATGCCTAATAACTGAAGCTGTGATGGTTTGGTGGACTCAGACACCACGCTTCAGTAACTTCTGTCAAAAAGATGGTGCGTGAAAAACCGCTCACGTCACTGCAGCACAGGCATGCCCCTAACCACAAAACCTTGCAAAAGTCATCAGCCTGCCAAGAGAAGAGGCTTCGCTTTCAGTAGACTAGCGCTAAAAAAAAAAAAAAAAAAAAAAAAAACCCACAAAACAACAAGCTCAAAATCTCAGCTTTGGATAATCCCCTTCTCCCAATTTTAATGTAGGAAAAAAATTCACATGCATTGAGTCTCATTCTTTCAGTGTATAAATTTTGCTTTAAGTATACTGTGGGGCAGGCATAATGTTCCCAAAGCAAGTCTTTGTCTGGAAAACATTATTTTCTGATAGAATGGGTCCTCAGAGCCACTTCCTAATTTCAGCTATACAAGACTTTAATATTCTCTGGATATTGAGTAAAGTTCCACTGAGTAACTTTGAACTTGGTCTATTTGTTTATTGACTGGGGTGGTGACATAAATATTTTTACACATGTGTGTACATGAGTTTGTGTGCGTGCATGTATGTGGATAAAATTTCTACTAGTCTACCATTTTTCACCTATAATTATATTTTATATAGTTCAACCTCATATATACCAGAAGTGCCTCATGTATATTAAATGTGCAATGTACACTGAAAACCTACTTTATGCCTTGAGAAAATGTAACTTCCTTCCTACCTCCCTCCTTCATAGTTCATTCTATTTTACATCCATCTTTTATGACACAGGAAAGGACCTAGATGCTTTATCATGGGTGCTAATAATATTTCTTAAATTCAACCAGTAACAAATGCCATCAAAATGTCCAGAAACTGTCTTGTAGAATCAGTTACATGTCAATGAGTTTGTCCCCCAAGTAGACTTGCAGAACACTCTGTTGCCTTTGTAGGATCCCATGAATGCTATCAAGAAAACAGGAATCCTAAGCCAACCTCTTTTTTTTGTTTGTTTTTTGTGGAGAAGGAAAGAAGAGTTCATTAATTTGTCAGCAAATAAGGAGGCTGGCAGACTCCTGTCTCAAAGTACCAAGGTCCTGCTGGATATGAGAAATTAGCACTGGTCTGATGCAACTGAACCAGTGAAAGGAGGAGAGATAATCCAATCCAGTGGATTTGAGAGCCTTCTAAGTAGCACACTTTATTAATGCAGCATGACTTCTCCATGGCTATAAAATGCAGCTTCTTAAGCATTTATATGCAACACTTGGAAGGACCGTGTCCTTGTTATGATGGTCAAGCATGCAGGCTCTGGAATCAGACTACCTGGGTTCAAATCTCAGCTTTAGCAGGTATAGCTATGAAACTTGATAGAGGTTTCTTAAGCTCTCTGTGCTTCCACTTCCCATCTAAAAAGGAAAATGAGAGCAATATCTGCCCCCTACATTTTCCATAATGATTAAGTGAGTTAATACAGTGTTAAGTGTTAAGAACAGGCCCAGCACATGATAAACAATAAATGATGGCTATTATTATTAATTCAGTGTCATTATTTCCACGAATTTTAAGGCCCCATAGTTTTATCCTACAATTTTAAGCAGGAGAAGGGATCTTTATCTTAGTGGTTTTCACCCCAGGAAAGAATTATTCCTGAACATCTACCTATTTTTTCTTATTTTCAATTATGAAATATGTCAGCATTTAATTATAAGAGGGAAATCTGAAATATATCTCCTCTACAAATATTTAAGTAATTCTTATTGAAATACACATTTCTGCAGTGTAGGAGATTTCATGAAATTCCTAAGATGAGTCCTCATGAAGTTCTAAACTAGAAGACCCAACTCTAATTTCAGAATATGGTGGGGCATAGCTCTGGGGATTGTATAGAGTGGCCTCTGCCGCAAACTCTAAAAGTAAACCACATTCCAAATCAAGTGATGATTTGAATAAGAGAGCAATGCTGAAAAGCTTCATTGTATTCCTGGCTTTGGGCTCCTACTAGCAGAGGAAGATGTCATGTTATTGGTGACATTATCATTGCACATGGAACAAAATATGGTAGCCTCAGAGAAGAACCTGGATCATTGACATTTCCTGGCAGCTGAAAGGAGAAAACATTTCAGTTGTCTACACGGAGGGGTGAAAAGGAAACAATGATTATAAATGTGGTGGATCAAAACAAGTTGTAGTTTTAGACTGACAGGACAAAATGTTGCCTGTACTCAAAGTCCTGGCAGCTCTAGTTGAAAGATGTTCAACCACTATCCAAGCACATCTGGTAGAAGAGCAAGTAAGGATTTTAAAAGTCTTCTGTGAAACTGGCTGAGATTCATTTCAATTCACCAGAACACATGTAAAACCATTTCATCAAACTTCTCCCTTTATAGAATACTGGATATAAATACAGGAATATAGAATTAAATTTTGTCATTTAAGATCCCCAAAGCTAACCAGTTTGAGTGGCAGTAATGAGTTAGAATCATCACTTGAGTTCTGCATTCTCATTTGACACTGGAAGATACTATTAGAGTCAAATATTGATTCTGAAGATACTGGGGTCGTTTGAGATTGATAGCTTCTTCTTGATTCTGTACAACGTGATGTTGCACACACATCTGGTCAATCAATTGGCAAGAAGTCTGTGATTAGTTGGCCATAACGTAATATCATGCTTATGGTCCCTGTTTTCTTCCTTAGCAATCTCCCACCCCAGGGAGTCTTCTAGGAACCCTGGAGCAGCAAGAACTCTCTTAGATATTTTATTTCAAGGCATATATCTCAGAGCATATGAAAATAGACTCAACTTTGATATGGCAAAAGTAGCATATTAGAGTAGCAACAAGCTATTGTTTCATACGTATACATGCTTACTTAGTTTGTAAAACTTATATATAGAAATATATTAAATATATGTTTATTAGTTATCCAGGAATAGAGAAATAACAAATAAAACACACCAATAGAAATGATGCGGGGTAACTGAAATGAAAATAGAATGATTAGGGCCACACTCAGGCCACGTACTAAAAAAAAAAGCAAAAAACTAGTCATATGTCATATGCTTAAAAATTAAGATAAGAAAAGTCAATACAGTGACAAGAGAAACTGGCTGTGGACACCAGCAGTTCCTGCATCTGCCTCCTCTTTCCATTTTAAGCACTCTGCAGAAGCAGCAGAATTCAAATTTAAACTATTATAAAATAATTCAGCAAGATAAATGGAAGGAAAAAAAGATTTGGTGAACAATATTTAAAAAATGACCCCTACTCATATTTTCATGTACATTTTGATCACTTCTAATGTGTCCAAAATCGGAAATGCTCCAAAATCTGACACATTTTGAGTGCTAACATGATGCTCAAAGGAAATACTCACTGGACCAGTTCAGATTTTCAGATTAGAGATTTGGAAATGCACAACTGGAATAATGTAAATATTTACAAAATCTGAAAGAAATCCAATATCAGAAACACTTCTGATCCTAACCATTTTGGATAAGGGATACCCAGCCTGTATTTGTTTGTGTTTGTGTGTGTGTGTGTGTGTGTGTGTGTATATATATACATGTGTTTTACTGCATAGGTACATATCACTATATATGTGTATATAACGCTATAACTATACACATGTACATATATAGTATATATTTGCAGTTAGCAAAACGAACTAAAAGATAGTCAGTTTTATAAGGCGGCAACTCGAAGACAACATAATTTTTAAACAATGTGTGAAATAAATCACCAGCCAGAAAAGCCTTAGAAAAATACTCGGGGGCCTAAGTGAACCACAAGTTAATTTAAAAATTAGAATATAGAGTTTGTCATGAAGGAAACTTAGGAAGACCGTTCTATTTACAGAACTGAACTGTGATGAGCAGGCCTTCCATGGCAAAGACTGCTAACTGTCCTCCAACATCCATGCTTCCTTTCTTTTCTTCCTTTTGGCCACAGCAACCTCTGAGTGTTGGTTGAACTCTTGGCCACTAAGCTACATTTCCCACCTTCCCTTGCAGCCAAGCAGGAGCATCTGACTCAGTTCTGGCCAATAGGATGTGAGCATCAGTGACTTAGGAAGGTTCCGCATTCTATTTTTAAAAGGAAACTATTTCCCTCTACATTCTTCTCCCTTCCCACAAATGGAATGAGGACATGGTACTGTGATCCATGTTCAGCCATATAAATACTTTAGCATATCGTGGAACAACATAAAACACACCTGGATACCTGGAAAACCACATGGAGTGGGGTCACCTTAAACTGCCCACTGGTTCAGACCTTAATATGAAAAAGAAATGAACTTTCCATCTTCTTTAGGTCATTTTTGTGGGCCCTGTAAAAGCAGCCACATCAACTTCTGGCAAATAAGAGCATCTGTTTCAGTCTTGATAAACAGGTACACTTTTGAGAAACTTCTAGAATGTCATAGAATTAAAATAAAAATGAGGATACAATCTGGCTCTGATTTAAAAAAAAAAGACATTCCTTTTTTTCTTAAAAAAAGTAAATACATTTTTTTAAAGCAAAAGACTTTGGAGGTTACCTAGATAGAAGATATGATGAATGATAGACATTTTGTTGCTTCAAATTTCAAATAGCTGAACTAAGTCACCAGCAAAATTTTCTGAGGAAGTACATAACTTATACCAAGAACAATTTTGTAAGTCATGAAAAAGAAATGTATTTTTTTAAGACTGGGTAAATCATAGGCCAAGGGAAATCATAATCTATCATTCCTGGAAAGCTCAAAAACAATTGAAAATTGTCTATTCTTTGGCGTCATTCTGTTATGCAAGAGGAGCTGGGCCGGAATGCAAATATTTTACCTCCAGAATCTTACACTCAGTACATGGGTGAACAATTACAAGCTAGACAAATGAGTAACAGCACAAAACTAATACTACGTAAGTTACTTTATATTAAAATTTGACTCTGTAGAGGTTAATATATCACTACATGATTTCCCAGAGAATTAATATTTAGTATGAAAAGCAGGAAGAAAACAGGTTAAGAATCTTCCAAAGTTAAAGAGACCCATAGAAACACATCAGCAGATATTTACACTTCTAAGTAGGAACACTTAACAGAGAGCAAAATATTTACTTAGACAACCTTGAAATCTCTTTTTAAAAGAATAAACTTTTAATTACTCATATCTAGATTGGAAAAGTAGGTAGAAGTGCTTGTAGCTGCATTCAGATTTTCAAAATATTCTAAAATATGCTGTACCCCGGAAACAGCTTTCCCAAGGGGCTATGCCCTTTCCAATTCAGGTCAAGTGTGTTTTCCTCTGTGCAGCTTTCAAATCCCCCAGGCAAAGTCAAGCTCTTCAACTACCTGAACATTCTACCACACCACCTAACCCTACTGTTGGTTTGTCCACCCTCATTTCTGCTTAACTAGGAACTCCTGGAGAACAGCCAGACATGGAACCTCACAAGAGCGTGGACACTGCAGACAGACAGGGTTCAAATCCAAGCTCCACCAAATCACATGCATGTGACCTTGGGTATATTAGCCTTATCTCTAAAATAGGCGAGGTGATTCAATGGGTGACTTGAAAATTAAATGAGTTAACATGTGATAAATTTCTCAGCCCAGGACCTGGAACACAGTACCGCATAAGTTGTCAAGCCCTTTTCTGACTCCATAGGTGTCTTCTTTGAACAGAACGGTAGATTAATACCATAGTAGGCCAAGTTCACAGATGGTATGAATCTTACAAATAAGTGTTACTTATTAAAACATTTTAAACTTTTTTCAGTGAAAATATAACTCCACTGAAATACTGGGATGATCACAGCCCCACAAAATTATCTCAAAGGCTTACCAGAGAAGATTCTAGAACAATAGTCTAAAGTACATCAATCTTAGTCCAGAATAGCAGCCCTTTCTTTGAAGACCTGGAACTCAAAATCTAAAACACTGCTTTACAGAATATGCATTAATCTATCTAACCAAGAAAACTGGCCCTGTAGTCACTTATTTATTAGAGCATCTCCTAAATGTCCCTTCTTTTCAGCCTCCCCTGTTAACTCCTACTGTTCCCACTCATATAAATCATTGGAGACTTCTAACTGCTTGTATCATGATTGTTACAAGACAAAAACTTCAGTTTAAATGCCAAATTTCACATGAAAAGTACCTAAAAACCTGTTTTTGTCTTTCCTGTGTCAGTACCTAATGTTATCAAAAACTTTAATGTAATAGTTTTGTTCTTTGAAAATTGTTTAGAAATTCTTCCCACATGGAAAGCCCATAAGAGCACCTATCAAACAGTCAGCATCCCAGTCATAGTGTGTGAGTTTGTCTTTGCCAAGAAACAGCGGCTGTGACAAGGATTTAAGCACAAGTCATTTTTAATTTTTTTTTTTGGAAATACATAGGCACACTGATGTTTATGAATTCATGAGAGCAAAATTGCACTGAAGGCCAACAAAAAGTACCTCTTGGCATCGTTTACACTATTATAAAATAAAGTGAGAAAAAATAAATTTTTTCTAAACTACAACCCTCACACTCCCACTTCAAAATAGTTCAGGAAGGTCCAATCCCTAAATTCCTGCCCTTGGAGTCCCCATACCAGAGAAGATGTGACAATTGTAGTTTTGCCCAGTGATACCTCATAACGCCTCATTCATTCAGCAACCATTTGCATGATATTTATGATACAAAAATGATAATTTATAGTAAGAAAGAAAATCAACCATGTGATTATTCCCTAATATGATCAACCTTTTTTGCACTTTCTATATTCAAAATTTATTGTTTATAATTTCCTTTGGGTTGACTATGGATTTAGAAGAATGTTGAGAGGGATTGTTGCCTGGCTCTTCCAGAAAATATCAAAACTGAATACAGTTCTTTCAGTTATATTTCATTAGGGCGATTTCTATAATGGTATGTAAATAATCTTTGTCAATGAATTTCATACACAAACACACACACCCCTTTTTAGAGACTGTGTCCTAGGACTAAGTTCTGTTCGTAATTTTAAAAGCTCCTGTACTCAGCTGTACTAATCACAGTAACCTAGCAGTGTTATGCTTATAGCAGTCACTTTGTAGAAATCAGTTGAATTCAATGAAATAAAGCAATAGTACATATTGTTTTTCTTGATTTAGAAGTCAACATCTTACTTCAGTTTTCTCACTTCATTCTCCCCTCTAGACAAATACATTTTAAAAGATATTTAGATAGAACATAAAAATCAGCAAAAGTATTGCTGCTTTATGATCTTTGATACATTAAATGAGGCAAATAAATACATATTTTTTTCAGCAATGACTGAGCATGGAATTAGCCTAAGTACACTGGATTTACAAACTTTGGGAAGTCCCGACGATTAAAGGAAATCATTATTAAATGTAGTAGCTTAAAAAAAAAACTCTGCCAATTTCTTGAGAATCAATCCTTCCATGAAGAGGTGGAGTCAATGTCCCTCCCTTGAATATAGACTGCTTTGAATAAGCGACTTGCTTCTAACTTAACAGAAGCCTAGCTCATAGACAGCAGCCATTGTCTGGTTCTCCCTCTAAGAACATGAATCTTTGGAGCTTTGAACCACCACGTGAGAAGCCCAACTATATCCTGAATCAATCTTGCTAGAGAGACCACATGGAGGGAGTATATAGGGATAGAGACTGATGTCCCAGAGCCCCAGCTGTTACAGACCCCAGCTGTATGGGTCTGCCCAGCCAAGAAAACAGGTACATGAGTGGGTAAGGAAGCCTATAGCCTCAGGAAACTTCTGAGGGCAGATTCCTGAGGGACCTCAAGAGATTACCACCTAGATGGGCCTAGTTGACCCCCAGAACCATAATAGATAATAACGACAAATGATTGTCACTGTTTTACGGCACTAAGTTTGGAGTGGTACGTTACACAGAAATTGAAAACTGGAACATTACGTACTTTATAAATACACTTTCCTAGGAATACCTTATACATTATAAAGAATCCATGACTGTATTTCAGAAAGGACAGAAAACATATCTGAAAGAAAGAGAATGAGCAGATTCTGCAAGTGTGCATGTAACCAAGTTTATGCTGGCTTCAAATCTCTGCTGGGACTGTGTTTCCAAAACAATCAGCTACTGGGGTTTGATTGGAAACCCTTTTCACTCTGTGAGATGGAGATCTGCCTGCACTAGGCAGCTTCTCTGAAGAGCCTCACCTTTCTAATGAACAAGAGCTGTTCCTTCCAATTCTAGTACAATGTGAGGTGTATTTTTTTTTTATGTCAGTTCTGTCAAACCCTGACATGCAGTACAGCTCCAAACAATTCCACAGTTCTGGTCAGTAGCAGCTGTTTTCTTTCCTTTGACAGACCAAGTATGCTGCCCGCTCTACCAAGTGAAGGAAAGTCCTGAAAAAGCTTACCGAATTTACATTTTCCTCTGTCGTTTTTAATTCAAAACTTTGGAAGTAAAATTTTGGGCTCTTTCAACTTTCTGAGACCTATCTTCTGTTGATTTGGATACGTGTTTTTCTACTTTATGTCTGATGACCTAAGGCTCTTACTTAAAAAACTAATTTAAAAAATACTTGTAGAATAAATCCTATCTTTTAATTCTATTTTTATAGCCATCTCCTATCTTGGAATTTAATGAGTTTTTTTTTCTTAAGGGCAACGTCAGCAAGAACTATTAAGATTTTGGTGTTATACTATATCTACTGATTCTTCTCTTATTTTATACATTATTCTTTATCCAGTGTACAAAAAACTTGACCTTCCAGGGTGGGGCTAAATGACCTTGGAATGCAAGGGAAAGAGAGAAATGGAGAAGGATTGAAGGATTGATAGAGGAAAGAAAAGGACAGAATGAAAATGTAATAAAATCATTAGGATAGCTTCAGCAATCTAATTTTTGGAATATTACGGTAGATGTCTTCGGAAGGGTCGCCCAAGTAAAACACTCTGAGATCAGGGGTAGGGCAGTGGTCTCCAACCTTTTTGGCACCAGGGACTGGTTACACGGAAGACAATTTTTCCAGGGATGGGGAGTGGAGGGTGGAGGAAATGGATTCAGGATGATTCAAGCGCATTACATTTATTGTGCAGTTAAACCTCTCTGCTAATGATAATCTGTATTTGCAGCTGCTCCCTAGTGGTAGCATCCCTACCTCAGTTCCACTTCACATCATCAGGCATTAGATTCTCATAAGAAGCACATAACCTAGATTCCTCGAATATATAGTTTACAGTAGGGTTCACCCTCCTATGAGAATCTAATGCCTCTGATCTGACAGGAGGTGGAGCTTATGCGGTGATGCAGGTGATGGGAACGGATGTAGATACAGATGAAGCTTCGATCACTTGCCCACAGCTCACCTCCTGCTATGCACCCACCCAGTAGGTAACAGGCGTGGACCTGTACTGGTCTGTGGCCCAGAGATTGGGGACTCAGGGCTACGATACAAGAAGTTTATCCATGAAATGTAATCCCAGAGCTGGGTGCAGTGGCTCAATCCTATAATCTCAACACTCTGGGAGGCTGAAGCAGGAGGATTGCTTGAGCCTAGGAGTTTGAGGCTGCAGTCAGTTATTATCACACCACTGCACTTCAGCCTGGGTGACAGAGTGAGACCCTGCCTCAAAGGAGAAAAAAAAAAAAAAACAAAGCAATCCCAGGAAGCAATGACAGGTGAGTGGGAATGCAAGGCAGGGAAGTAAAGGAAGCCAAAAGAGGGTATGTTAATAAATGGGTCCCTGTTGCTACTAATGGGGGCTCATTGCTGCTGGGGAGCTAGAACACCGAGGAGAACATGCCTCAGATCTGCTCCACTAAAAGCTGAGGGACTTGGGATATTTTTCTACCCATTAGTAATTGGTGGAAGGCTGCTTCCTCAGGCTTTAATTCTGACACTTTCAGGCTGCCCAGCACATAGCCAAGAACATTCCAGAGGCCCTGAAAAATCTCTTAGACAGAAAGTCACAAGTACTTGTAACAAGAACCTAGCAGCATATAATGCCAAAGGAGTATCAAAGTGACACTGACATGTCTGCTATGGTGACCAAAGTCCTCCTGCACAAGATGCTCAGGACAGAGCAGGCATGTGACAGTGGTCTTTGATTTGAGGTTTTTACTTATTTGGAAACATTTCGATGATTTGCTAACACAGTTGTAGACCATGTACTATTATCAAAGCCAGTCGACTTTTGTTGTTGATCCTGTACCCATGAAGCGTTGTATATGTGATTTTTGAAAACTATGGAGTACTGATAAATATTTAAAGGACCCTATGCCTTCTCTGGCATGTTATCAGAAGCCTACTGTTCCTGTCCCAGGACCCATATCACCCCTCCAGTGTCTTCAAAGTTTCTCCTAACCTCCAGGGCAGCAAGAATGCTTATTTTAAAAGTTGATTTCCAGTAACATATAGCAAACACATAGACAACAGAACATGGAAGTTTATAGGCGTAAAGAGGACTAGAAAACAAATTTACAAAGCACTTGAAACATGATGACAAGGGTTTGATGAATGCCAATTAGGAGCCGCCTAAAGGGCTGCCTGGGTTAAAATTTGTTTTGAATCCGAATTTTTCTCACACTTGTTTACATTTTGTTATAAAAGGGGAACATATACATACTCGTACAAATGAAAACCACCAAGGAGAACAGTTTTGTGAGTTATTAGTATTGTGTAACATCTTTCTCAAACACTGCAGAATTAGCTTACAACCTAAACAGTTTCTTTCAATTAATGTTTGCTAAGGTAGACATGCAGGATGACAGAAAAATATTGCAATCTATTACTATTTTCCTCCTCTTCATTCCCTCTTTTTTCCTTCTCTCTCTCCCTCCCTGCCTTCCTTCCCTTCTCTTTTCTTCATTCTTTCATTTTTTTTCTTTGTTTCATTCCCTTTCTTTTTTGGCTAATATTAAAACTATTTTTCATAAAAAAACTGTTTTGCATTCCTTGACAACACGTGAATGAATGGCAAAGGAAAGTCCTATTGTGGACTGAATAGATGTCAGGGAAAAGCCAGAGTTGGACAAAAAACACCCATGGAAGAGCATGCAAGTCATGATTAGGTTTCCCTGAGCGCTGGCTCAAAGGAAGGAAGCTAGAGTTACAAGGATGGCCACATACGGAAGCCCCAACTAAAGCTGCAGCACAGACAAATGGTTTAAGGCTCTCAGCCTGAAGCTGTCCTGAGGGTGAATTTTGCCCTTGTCTGTGACTTTTTTAGCTCTGTGACTTTGAGCCACCCAATTCACGTCTATGAACCTAATTTCCTCTGCAAAATGAGGAAGTTTACAATGCCTAATACCTACCCCCTAAAAATTAAATGCATTAATAGAAGGGATTGCCTAGAACAGTAGGCATGTAACAAATACTCAGTAAGTATTAACTACTGTTACGCGGACTGTCAGATGTTTGTTTTGAAGTTCATACCTACAGTCCTCAATTTCATTTGTATGTAATTCCATGTAGCTATGAAAGATCCCAGTGTGAAAAACACACTTAATGACAATACAATAGCAACATATAGAGAAGCACATTTATACATCCATCATATACTTATTGAAAAAGTTTCATGCATTACGCTAAATTCTAGGATATCCAGGCAGCCAAAATGCCATACCCCCGGACTTCACGTCTCATCTTCTTCACCCAAAACCTGGTGCTAACACTTTCAATGAGGCTTCTACTGTCGTCACGGCATAGCATAGTGACACTATGTGTGCTGGTTCACTCCCATGCCTTGGTGGTAAACGAGGAGCATCTTTGTTTCACCAGAGTAATGCACCATCCATGGGGTCACATTAAGGAAAAGAAAAGTGTGAACTCTCCTTCCTTATCTAGCTGAGGTTTGAGTTATCGCTCAAAGTCAGCTTGTGAATAGCTGTGGTGGACGTGTGGACAGCTCCCGTGAACCACCCCTCTGCAACCATACTCTTTGCCTTTGTCTGTTCCCCCACCTCTTGATTCTAGCTAGCTTGATTTTTTGTCAGAAGAAGGCACCAGAAACAACAGTGTGTCATGTTGAGCGTAGACCTCAAAGGGCCTTGTGCCCTTTCACTCTTTCTCTCGGAGCCCTGCCCAGCCACCGTGTGAACATGCCCGGCTAGACACACGACCCAGTCACCCCTCTCACTGAAGTCAGCTGACTGCCAGACATATGAATGCGCCAGACCAGAAGACCAAAAGAACTGCCCAGCTGACTCCTGCTCAATTCTCCAACCTATAGACACATGAGCTAAACAAATGCTCATTGTCTTAAGCCACTGAATTTTGGGGTCATTAGTTATACAGTATATTTGGCAATAGATAATTGATACAATAATAGAGGTACAATCTCAACACCAAGTTTTGTGACTCCAAGACTCATGTTTTGAAGCTATAACAAAGCATTCATTGCATAATTAAAAAATATATGTATGCCTGTATAATAAACATTTACATTGTAAAAAGATACATTGACTAAGTGTAGATGCAATACAGCTAAACATAGACTACTTTAAGTGGAAGGTAGCTGTGGGAAGGGATAGTAAAAAATGTGTCACTTTCATCAAACAAAAGAGTGATGATTTTATAAAACCAAGGAGGGAACACTATTCTAACTTTTAACACTTAAGAGATTATAAATCATTATTTTTAAGGATTTTATTCTCTGACTCTCACACATGAAAAATCAGACCATAAAAATATGCATGATGGTTGACATCTTATTGATCCATTGAAAACATTTTCCCAAATTTTTCTTATCTGATTTTCAAGTAACATAATATAGTCACATGGACACAAAAAAATAAACACAGAAGAAAATACAGTTTGCTCTTGTATAAAAATAATAAAACTTTGTTAATAGCAATTATTCAACAAACATTTACTGTGTATCTATTAATACTACGTTTTTTTGTTTTGTTTGTTTTTTTGAGGCAGGGTCTTGCTCTACTGCCCTGGGTGAAGTACAGTGGTGTGATCACAGCTCAATGTAGCCTCAAACTCTTGGGCTCAAGTGATCCTCCTGCCTCAGCCTCCCAAGCAGCTGGGACTATAGGCACACGCCACCATGCCTAGCTAATTTTTCTATTTTTTGTAGAGATGGGGTCTCCATCTTGCTCAGGCTAGTCTCATACTCCTCCTGGTTTCAAGCATTTCTCCCACCTCGATCTCTCAAAGTGCTAGGATTGCAGGCGTGAGCCACCAAGCCTGCCTGTGTATCTGCTATGTGGAAGACATTGTGCTAATGTCTGGGAACCCAAACATGAATAAAATAGCCTCAGACCTTTCCTGGTTTCTGGTTTATCTGTATAACTGGGAAATGACCTGGATGACGGCTATTAAAAAAAAAATAGTGGGCAGTTTCTATAAAATAACATTTAGCTTAATGTATTTGGAAAGTTCTGAAAGGTTCAGTAGACCTATAATATCTGCATATCTGCATTTGACTAGTCAAAATGGTCTTAATTCAGGTGCATCATATTAACAGGAAGTTTTATTCCTCTCCTCCCTGCCAGAAGATCAAAGTAGGAGTTAATAATGAATTTGACATGTTATAAGATCAAAAGGAAAAAATAAGTATCTCTGATGTAGTTAAAGGACTCAAATACTGGAAGTCATATGATACCACAACCACAAAATGGTTGTTCGATTAAAGACCTAGTATGAATACTAAAATGCATCACAGAGATAAGGCTTTAGAGAAATAATGTCTGGTTATGACTGACATTTTATTTATAAACTCCAAGTTCAGTGTTGGTCTCTGCATTCTAATATAGAAGTTGAGATGTTAGATACATTTCAAGAAAAAGAAAAGAAATAATTCTTAATGAATTCTCAATATAAGGAAAATATTGCTAATACTATCCAAGAGGAAATAAGATATAATAAGGAGAGTTTCAAACAAACTAAAAGACAGATGAATGGGTTATTTAATTATCATTTTTAAAACCATGAAATTTTACGTTACAAAGTGAATGCTAACATTGTATTTTTTATTTCTACAATGAACAAAGTAACCAAAAATCTTATTAAAGTGAAACAAGAAGAGTCGATAATGATTAACGAAAAAACACACAGTAGAGGCTGAAGATCGTCTCACTCTGAACAGCATTAATAATAATCTGGGTTGCATGTTGAGCCCAACTTTACACCTCAGATCTGGTCAAAATTGGGACACAAGAATGGTTAATAATGTGCATTTTCATTTTATAATACTAAGGATTTGCAAGTTCTCTGATTTCACAGATTTGCATGGGGTTTGGGGTGGGGGTTAAAATTAATCACTCAACAAGTCCTTGCTGAGTACTAACTTGTGCCAAGCACTCCACTAGTGACGGGAGCCAGCTTGTGTGATTGGAGTGACACAGCCCCTCTCTCACCATGGAGCTCACAGACTATGATGGTGGATGTTGCTAAAAGAAATAATTTCCCAAATGAAACTTTGATTACAGACCTCTAGAATCAGACACTCTTGGAGTGGGTCCTGGGAATCTTTGTTTTAAGAAGCCCTCCAGTGGAATCTGATGCACCCTCAAGTTTGAGAACTTTGTGTTTCTAAAGCACTCATGTGCATTCCACTTTCCCCAAACCCTTAGGATCTATCCACTTTTTCTCATTCCCATTCTTCGATGTCATTCAGCATCTAATGCTGTTCACCTATATTATTGTCACAGGCTGCCTTTTTGCCCTTTCACTCATTCATTCACTTAGTACTTACTAACACCTACTATGTGTTTGAAATGCATGAGTGAACAAAAAAAAAATCTTTCTTGCTTTTGGGTGTGTGGGTAGGGGCGTTGGTATAGACAGAAAGTAAATAAAAAAAAAACAGAATAAGCAAATTAGGAGAGAAGATGATAAATGCTATGGGGGATAAAAAGAGAGTGCTTATGTCCCCAACAGGGACTGGGGATCTGTACTAACTGAGCTGCCTCTAATCCTCCCAACAAGACCATCTCATACACGAAGAAAGAAGCTCAACTTCCCAACATCTAAGTAGGTAACTCACAGTCCAGGTCTTTCTGCTTCTCAAACTTCAATCTCTCTCCATGTCACTGTAGTTACAGCTTTGATTCCTTGGAACAGTAAAGTCTAAGATAGAGATTTGTATGTAGGAATTTACTGATTAGTTGTGGGATCAGTACCTATGGAAGGGGAGGGAAGAGAAGAGAAGAAGGAAGGGAAGGGAGCAGTTGGGGCAAAAGGAGAAGTCAGACTAAGTCACAGTTGCTTATGGTGTCTCAGCCAACCTCATGTGAGCCCCAAGTTGAGACTGTCCTACAGAGTTGTCCTGAATTGGGGTGAGAGGGCTGGGTCTTATATACTGGAATCAACACTCACTGGATGTGTGCTATAGAAAGGGGGCATGACTATATGCAAGGTATCTTTCCCCCGGCATGGTCAATTTCCAGAGAAGGAACTGTCAACAAGGGATGTTGAACCTGTACCTAGTACCTTATAGAATTGATTAAGTCACCTATTTATGGGGGTGGGAGGGTAAAAAAGATGTGGGTAAGAGCCCAAAAACCAACTTCCTTAAACTTTCATGGAATCCCCTGACCCAGAGCATTCAGTAATGACATACATTTTCCCCCAGAACACCCAGCAAATGTTGATCTGCGGTTCTGGCACTTTGTAGAGTTAGCAGTGTTGAAATCATAAGTGAGTCTTTGCATGGAGGGAGTCAGCTCTGCCAGATATCGATAAAGTGTACAAGTGCTTATTCAAGGCAAGTAAAACTGCCAAGATTATAATTGCTTGTAACTGGAAGTAGGCAAAGAAATTAATGTTGCTGAATAGTGTTCAACCCCCTGAGAGCTGGCAAATTTAGTTAAGATTGCATATCATTAGAAAAACCGGAGTAAAAACTCCAGTCAATATGATCAGCTCTCTCTGAAATCTACCAGTGGTCATGGTTAACATGATAAATATTTAATTCCATCACTTAAGGTTGCCCTTTGCCCTCAGCATTTAACTTCAGCAGCTCTGAGAGCTTAGTCAAACACTCAGGGCTCCTTTCACCTGCCTAGCGCTCATTTTGGCTTAGCTGGCTGCTTTGGGGCAGAATCACAGGAAATACGTAAGCAAGGCTGGTAGACATAAGAAAGTTAATGAAGATAGGAAGTAAGGTGACAAAATTAAGAAGTGAAGAAGAACTAAGAAGAACTAAGAATTAAGAACTAATTAAGAACTAAGAAGTGAAATGGACCTTAAGGATGGAAAAGTCTACTCTTCTCCCCCGTTTTATCCATAAGAAAACTAAGACCTGAAACCCAGAAGAAAAGGTTAAGTGGTTTTACCCAAGATTACACAGCCAGATCTCCTGACTCAAAGGACACTTCTCCTTCTGTTGTACCACATGGTCACTAGAGGTGTGTGATGACTCTTTAGTGTATCAACTTAGGTAGGGTGAACAAGATTTCCCAGAATTTCTGATTACGGTGGACCACAGAGACATTTATCAGGAGAGCTGGACGAAGGAAGCAGGAAGTCAGGGCAGGTGTCCATTGACACTTAGTTGATGGCTCACTTATTGGCATGCAACTGTTCCACCTTTTTCTGCCCCTTCATAGTCTTCACCTCCTAAGCTAGACTCATGTTCAGCTCCATGACAAAGGGTGTCAACTTCCCTTGCAGGATACCTGTCTAGTCCAAGGTTGGAAGAAATGAGAACTGACATGAGTTCCGGTTTGTTCACCTGGGGTCTTACTCACACTCACGAGTTCCAGCGTGTCTTTGACGCCCCCCACTTTACATCCATTTCCCTTTCCTGCATGTGTTAAGCTCCAGCCTCCAATGTGAAAGCTACAGACTTACAAAGACAGCGGCTCCCACAGCTGCACGAAGGTCCAATCCCTGTAACATATCCTTACTAGTGGTTCTGCATCTCTGATTGCACTGACTGACATGAGGGGCCAGTAATTGGTAAAAACCATTGCCCAAAGCTATTCCTGGTGTCTTGGGAACGGCCTGCCTCACTCTTAGATCCAGGGTCACTAACCTCTCTCTTTCTTCTCATCAACTGCCTTCATCCAAGATTTCCAGATGGATGAATTATAATTTATTTTAATTTCAAAGGTATGTTTTACTTATTTGTAATGTTTGCCACTGCTTAACAACAAAACAGTAGCTCATATTTATGCAGTGCTTACTACGTGACAAGAACAATGCTAAGCATTTTGTGTATATTAATTTACTGAATACTCAAAACAACCCTCATATGGTGCCTTTTTTTATCACCCAGGGGAACTGAGGCAAACAAAGGATATATAGCTTGCCCAAAGTCTCGGAATTAGTCATCGGCAGAGCTGGAATTTGAAGTCAGGTTGCCTGACTGAGGCCCTACTCTGAGCACTACACTCTCTCATTGAGAGATTTTTGTCTTAATATATGGTTTCTCACATATCTTACAATATTTTGCCATCATTGGTATTGTTCCTCTTTAATTAATATTACTACTACTTCCCCCCAGAGCTTAGAAGATGTAATTCCACTCAAAAAAAAAAAATTAAGAACTGTTTTGGAACCAAGTACAAATGGCCTATCCCCTTCCTGCATCCATGGCAGACACTGCTCATCTGTGGTGGCACTCATCCCAACTCTTGCTAGTTACGGTTAGAGCTGGTCCCAATACAGTACTCCGAGCAGCTGTGACTGATGGACTGAAGATGACATTCATGACACTATCTCCATGCATCTCCATGTAGAGTGAAGATAGTGTTGACAGAATCAAGGAAAAGGAGATTAGCATAGAACATGGAGAGACCACCAGTCAATCCATGTACTACTAACCTCTTACTATATAATAAGCCCACGTGGGGAATAAAAATAAGTATAAGACATGGTCCCTGATTTTAAGGAGCTTATACTTCATTGAAGTCACAAAACAGTGTTATAGGATAAATATAATCATTAATATTAAGTCGTATATAAATGTTGAACAATGACACAGATATTAGGTTTTCAGGAGAGTGTGAATTTGAGCTGGGCGTTGGGAACTATTTAGGATTTGGATAGGAAAGATAAAAAGATATCCCAAGAAAGAGAAATGACGTGAGAAAAGTCAAGGAGAATTAATAGGGGCAAGGGTCTGGAAAGAAGATAGAAAATATGAAGTTACAATTGGAGCTTTAGGGTTTTTGCTAGTGACTTTCATATTTCACCGGATACAATTTCGTATATATGCATATTCTTTAGTAAGGTAGCTTGCCTCAGTGTCTCCAATTCTTTGCTCCTTTAGTATTCACACCTTTGACATTAACCTTGTAGTAACCTCTTACAGTGACCCTATGCTGGACTATGTGACATTCTTTAGCCAATAAGATCTCAGCAAATGTAACACAAGTGGAGGCTTGAAAAGGTTTGTGTAAGTCACCTCCTTTGCTCTTATCTTTGCTTGTCTGCCACCATCATGAGAACATGCTCAGGTGAGCCTGCTGGAGAATGAGAGGCACGTGAGACTCAGTTGTTACCTTTGTCCCAAACAACCCAGCCAGCCGCCAGGCACATGAATGAACCCAGCCAGGACCAGAAGAACTGCAAGAGGAGAACTGTCTTACTGGTGACCATAGATTCCTAAGCTAATTAAATTGACTTAATTTGAAGTGGTTTGTTACACAGCACTGTTTTACAAACAGGTGACTGATACAATTCTCTCCTATTAATAATCCCCTTATTTAAAAAAAATTTCTGGTGATTTTTAAGTGAAATTCATGCTTCAGGGAGGGTGAGAAGCCCTTGAGGGCACCAAAATTTTACTCTAACGAGAAATAAATCATTTTCCCCTTCCTTTCACATTTTATTAAACACAAATATACATAAACATCCTTTCAATATAAGCAAGTACACAAAGTAAAGAGCTACACTCTTTCTGCCACTCTATAATCCCAGGTATTTTGAAGAGCACAGCCACTTTTCAAACGGTGCCTCTTTCTAACTCAGGAGAACTAACCAATGGTTGAAGTCTTTGTTTGTTTGTTTCTGAGAGAGAAAATATAGAAGCTCTTGGCTCCCAGGAGCTATAAAATCTCTGGAATATTTGAATGACCCAAGGTCAGGATTTATATTGCTTCTGTATGTGTCCCTCCTGTTGAAAGTTCTATAGATGAAATGGATGTAAACTATGCCCTTTCAAGAGGAGTAAAATGCAAAAAAAAAAAAAAAAAAAAAAAAAATCCTCTCCCCTATTAGTATGTTGGAGGGTAATGACTCTTGGTTCTGTCTCATACAAGAAGAGTGGCAGCCCCCAAGCACAACACATAGTGGTTTCAGAACAGGCAAAACATGAAAATAGCCAGTACCTAATTACAGGTACCCAAATACTCACACGGAAATTCTTCCTAGAGGCAATCGTTGATCCTGTCTTAAGATAGGCAACTTGGTGTCTTTGAAGGTCTGTTGAGGGTCTTTACCATCTTCATGAGGAAAATAAACAGGAGGACATGTATGTATCTGATTGCAGTCCCTGGCCTGATCCCACAGAGAGCTCAGGAGCACGAAACACACCACAGAGTCACTCCTACGTGTGGGGACAGCACAGGCCTGTTGGCTGGGGGTGAGGGGAGAATTCTGGGTGTGTGAGGGGTGGAGACAGAGAGGCAGGGGCCGTATTTGTAGCCTCCCTGGCTAGATAACTTCCATCTGCCAAGGGTAATTCTCTCAGAAGGGATACAACTGTGAACTTTCATAAACAATCCTCACAGCAGCTGGTCTCCAAGCACACAGGCCAGGTGAAGGGAATCCGGATGGGCTGCCCACAGTGTCCTCTACAACTCCCAGTATCTGTACTCACAAGCTGCAAGGACTCAGAGGTTGAGGGGGGAGAGGACAATGGGGACATCAATAATTCACAAGGCAGATGGAGTCCAAGGACTCATTCTCTTG
This sequence comes from Lepilemur ruficaudatus, assembly GCA_963574885.1. NCBI lineage: Eukaryota > Metazoa > Chordata > Mammalia > Primates > Lepilemuridae > Lepilemur > Lepilemur ruficaudatus. The sequence continues at coordinate 8,256 of CAUYRT010015852.1, read as the reverse complement.
CTGTGTAGACGTTATTTAAGGTCTTCTCCATTGTTCAGATCGTAAGCCTACGTCTGTACACACGTGTTTCTGCCAATTGTTTAATAAGAACCAACCACAAGGTCAGGGCAGGAATTGACAGCCACCCTCCAGAAGTCTGACTGCCTCAGCCACCACCTCCTCAGCTTCCTAACCAAGTACAAGTGGCAACTTACAAGAGCCAAAACACTGGTAAGGGCAAAAGATCACTCCAGAGTGATGGTGCCATTTCTGTGCTATCTCAAGGGCTTTCCAAAGGGATCATGAGAGGCCTTTCCTCTCATTTCTAAAAGGAAAGATGGATCAAAGTGAAATCCATAGGACCTGCTTTCCAACTCAATCGAATATTTTGCTGACCACATAAACTATAAAGGAAGTCTATAGTTTCATAGAAGTTTCTGGAAGCAGACATCTTCCCACAGGGCTCTAAAGATGCAGATAAATATTTGAAAGAACAGACATACCTGCACGTAATTTCCAAGTTCTGCTGATTGAATTGCCACACGTCATACCACTTTTTCTCAGGTTTTATTTTTATTAAATATCTGATACAATCGCCCTAGATTTTACAATGGAGAACATTATTTTTGCAGTTCTTTCTTCTTTTGAGATGAAATTTACATACAGTGAAATGTATTTGTCTTAAGCGTACATTCATGAGTTTTGATGAATGCATCCACAAGTAACCCAAACTCCTAACAAAATATGGACCATGTCCATTACCCCAGACAGTCCCTATGCCCCTTCACAGGCAATCCCTGCCCCCACCACCCAGAGACAACTACTGTCCCTTTTAATTAACCGTAGATTAATTTTGTTTATTCTAGAAATTCATCTAAATGGAATCAAACAGTAGTACATACTCTTTTATACAAGGCTTCTTTCACGCAGCATCATGTTTTTGAGATTGATCCAAAAGTTTGGGACTATCAGTACTTCATTCCTTTGTGTTGCTAAGGAAGTATTCATTGGAGTAATTTAGAACTACACATTTTCCAGCTTTTTTTCTGATGATTCAAGCTAATTAAAATGCTGATTTAGATAATTTGGATAATTTCTAAACAAAAAAAGAGATTTTTTTTAAGGAAAATATTCCTAAATTAATGGGACAATTTTTTTTCCACTAGAGAGACCCAGAGTAACAAAAACAAACAAAACCTCCGAAGGTAAACTCCCAGAAATCCAGTCCTACGCCACAAGAAAATCACAAAACATCTCCTTATTAATCATTGGAAACAACTAAAAAAAAAACCCAAAAACAAAAAAAAAAAAACAAAAAAACACTACAGATTTCACTGTAAACATTTTATCTTTAAGACTCATTGCTGGCGTAAGAAAACCAATCAACCATGTTGTCAATTCTTAGGCACAGCAGCAGTAATATAACCAGCAGAATAATTCCCTGGGCGCTTTATTTCTGGCAAACTGCCTTAATTGGCTAGCATGCTAATCCCTTTCTTAGAAGAACACTTAGCACTGGAAATGTGTGAGGCAAACACAAAAATACAAGCCCCAGTTTGGTATGCAAATCAGCACCATGGAAACCAGCATGGCATTGCTGAGCTCAGGGCAATCGGCAGGGAGCAGATGAGCTATGAATCAAAGCCTGAGGAAAACTGCTGTCAACGGGATTATGGACACAGATTGCCTCTCACCCTACGGCTCCCTTTAATTCTGAAGCAGGGGACTTAAACTTGACACTTCAATGGACTAGATCATCACAGGGCCCCCATTTCTCATTTATAGTCCCAACTAACAAAACTTAGTTAGAATGCAGGTGTCCAAAGATGACATTGTTTTAGTTACCATTGCCAGGTCTAAGGAATATCAAAATGTTATATTTTGTTAGTCAAACAATAAGAAAAATGCTTTTCTATGTCAGCCATTATATGGGCATAGGAATTCTCTTGCCCTTGGTTTTATGTGCATGACCCTTGTGGACCACTAAAGTCTTAAGCATTTTTCTGGGGGCAGAGAGGATTTCCCTCCATGCCTCATAGAGGGATATCTCCAGGATTAATCAAAGAGTTCCCAGAAAATCATAGGGCTTCACAGAAGCCCTTGTCTTATCCCAAGTGCCTCCCCTAGTCCACTCAGGAAGAAAGCCAAGGGCAACCTACTGTTGCCTAAACCAGAGACTCTCCCATCTCAGATTCTTTATCTCTCAAATAAAAAGGTAAGAAAACACTGCACTTCCAGCTCTGACAGTTGATGAAACCATGGACCACACCACTTACTTACTCAGAATGTTTTCTTCTAATAATACTCAGTTCCAAAATTACTTCGGTTCCAAATCCACATTTTAAAAAAAAATTCTATTTAGACTTTAATTTTAAATCACCAAATTTGATAGTTTTTAATATTAAAAAGAAAGAACCTATGAGTCCCTATCTGAGATTCGAAATGAACAGCACTATAAAGGCAAAAGAGGTACAATGCTATTGTTGGGAAGTGTTATTATTATTTTTCTTTATTATAATAATTAAGAGGTATGACAAAAAAGTACTGATAGTGCACTGGTTAAACTCATGGACACTACCCAGGTTCAAATCCCACCTCTGACACTTATGAACTATGTGATCTTGGGCAAGTTATGTAACCTCTCTGTATTTTAGTTTTCTCACCTGTAAAATGGGAATATTAATAACACTTCACTCATAAAGTCTCTATGAGTATTAAATTAGTTAATATTTGCAAGTAATATAAATCTTCTGGCAGATGGTAAGTGATATATATGCATTTATTAAATAATAAGAGAAACTGTTTTGCTCAGAAAGCATTTGAGTAAGGTCATCCCATCTCAAATGGTTTTATTTACTGGCTATGAAGAACTGTTCCCATATAGAAAGAAGGTTTCTGCATAAAGCAGTAATGCATTTTGCTTGTACAACCCAAGTAAAAAGTTTCTGGATTAACCACTTTGATATTTAAAGTTCTCTATAATACAGACAATAAATAGCTCTAGAAAAGAAACCGTGAGTCAAATACATGTGTTCTTAACTAGCAACATAATTAAAGATTAATGGGGATGGGGAGAGGGGATGTACTGAACTAAAAAAAAAAAAGTAAAGAAAAGAAAACCCCAAACCAAAAACAGACAAAAAATTCAAAACCTTATTAACATTGAAATACTGTCTAAATGCAAAAAGGGAGATGTCAGGCCTTTGACAGACTATTCCAATTGATAATCTGTAGCAAATCAATGGATTGTTCAATTTTTCAACCAGTTTTACTTCTGCAGATTCAGTGCCCATAATATATTTGAAGCTGACACCAGCGAGAGAAGGAAAGTCATTTCTGCTTCATTTTTATGGAACCAATTAAAGATGAATCCAAAAACTAAGAGCCTTTTAAATGACCCCTCAGAACACCCTGCTTGCACCCACATGTGCCCACCCCCACCCTCAGTCTCCAGGCATGCTGCCGTTACAATAAACACTATTTTTAGGCATTGAAATGTGGACTCTTTTGTTAATTCTATTTAGAGACCATGCAGGATGCCAGCTAAATGTCCCATTTTACATCATCCCTCACCAGACCTGACAGTTGGAAACACTTAGTTCTGTTCTGCTTCCATTGTGTTTCTGAAGTCATTTGAATGACTTAAATCATAGATAAGTATTTGCAAATGAGCTGAAGAAATAAAGATGCGTCTGAGAACTCCAAGCTGCCTTGTTAAAAACGCACTCGGTTCTAGTTTAATTCTTGGGGATTTGGTTAATGCTTGTAAATTGCAGTAGCAGCTCTTCCCTGATGGTAACATTTCATAGTTCAGCTTTTAAAGACTCACTGCTTCCAAACCAAGCATTACAAAAGTCCCATTAAAAGATTCCTTAAACCGTTCACCTACAAAATTGATGAAAATTGTATGTAAGGAGAGAGCTCTTCATTCACTTTTCAATAAATCCATAATCGAATACTAAAACAATAGTAATTTTAACATAATCACATTTTGTTGAGCATATATTATGTGTCCAGCACTAGGTTGATCATGCTATAGACATTATCTCAGTTGATCCCTAAGGTAGGCTCAAAAAATAAGAATCAGTAAGCCTCACGTTACAGATGAAAAGAATGAAGATAGCAGATGTTAAGGGGTTTGCCCATCTCGAGAAGCAGAGCTGGGATTCAATCCAAAACTTGAGTAAATCTGACCATAAAGTAACAAGATCCTTTCTCATATTTGGTGTAGAAGATTCCACAGTTTCACATGATCAGTGAACTGCAGTGGCATTTCTGAGATACCCCTTCTAAATGTCTCCAGGAGTCCAGCTGGAACCTCTCGGTCATAATGAATTCTTTTTAGATGGAGAGGAAAGAGCTGGAGAGAAGGTCTGTCTGAGACACTGAGCCTTTGCTCCTCTTCCCACCATTCTCTGCTCCTTCTTTTTCAACAAAGCACTTATTCCCTGCAGCCGTTCTTTGGAAAGTGCAACCCAATGAAGCAATTCATTCTATAATGAGAATTGTCCACCGGCTAAACATCCTCTGAGAGTGTTTAAACTTCAAAAGAGAAAGACCATTAATCTCAACAAATCTTTAAACATCCCATGGGAGCTAGAAAGAAAAGAACAGTTCCTCCATTATGCTCCTGGAGCTCATTCCTGGGAGCATCCCAGCCCACCCCAATCATGAGGGTGCCACACCCATGGGCTCAATTTACCTTAGAAGCCCACACGCTTCAAGCTCTCTACTCTCAGACATCACCTTCTTTGCATGCATCTCTATAAACATCCAAGCTAATTGCTGCATGAGCACAGAAATGAGCATTTCAGTACATAAATCTAACTATTGCTAAAGGCCGAATCTACATTGCAGCACGTATAGCGTGAGGGCCTCAGAACTGAGGACTAGATATGCACAGCAAGGTTTGTGGGGTTTCAGGGAATCAACTTTGTGGACATTTGGCTGCCGAATACCTGAAGTCAAACCATTAACCAGAATTCACCCCACCCCTTCTCTCTTACCACTGGAGGGCACTAGTCATAGATAACAGCGCTGTGCTTTACAGGAAATTGGTGCCTTACTCCTTCACAGGTGGTTGGTGTCTACAGGGAACCTGATGTGGTTACAGACCTCAAGGCTGGTTGGTAGAATAAAAACTCCACGGTTTTGACCCAAAAGTCCAAAGGTTCAAATCCTGATTCTGCTGTTCCCCACTATATTTAACCACTTCCAGCCCGTCACTCACCAGGAAAACGGGGTTGATGGTGTTTGCTGAGTGTTGAGAAAATTAATCAGGAAAACATACCTAAAGTTCCTAGCATTTACTTCAGAGTGGAGTAGATGATAGAAATGCCAATTTTTCACAGGAAATCAAAAATGGCTCAGGTCTTTGGTACATGTATAGTTGAAATAGACCAATAAGGACATAAGAGGCATTAGAAGGTTGTGGCTAAGAGTGTGGAGACTGGATTCAGATCCCGGTGGGCAAGTTACTGAATCTCTGTGCCTCATTTTTTCTCATCTGTAAAATGGGAAACATCCTAGAACGGGTTCATATGGTTGTTGAGGATTATGTGAGCACGTGGAACATTGCCTGGCCCACTGTCAGCACTTTATAAGTACTGGCTATTTGCCATTATAATAATAATTATCATTTACATAAGATCAAGTGAAGACACACACACCAATCGTACCCGGTGTAGAAGGTATGGAAGGCTCAGAGATGTTTTGCCTACAGAAGAGGCCCCTCAGGGGAGTGTGAGACCTGCCTTCCCTTTTTTATTAAAGAGCTATCAAGCACAAGAAGGTTTTTGATTCATTGTGTTTGGCCCTCAGGGATAAACCAGGCTCAGTGGATCAAAGCAGCAGGGGGTTCATTTTTGCTCAATTTTAAGGAGAAATGGAAACTGGCTGAGCTGCTCAGACATGAAACAGGCTGCGCCTGGAGGGAGGGCGTTTCTGGTCACAAGAGGAGTTCAAGCAGCACCTGGACACCCCTTTGGCAGAAGTAGCCCCAATGCACTGTAAGCATTGGCTGAGTGATGGAAACAGCTGACCTGAGACTAACCCTCCCAAGACCGAGTTTTAGTGGTAATCGGAGAAATAATGAAGCCAGATAAATAGATGGTCCATGAAAATTTCAGGCTATATGATGGAAACACTGACAAAATGCCTTTGAGTTCATCAGATTTGGTCCCCATCTTCTACTGGGCCAGGACTTAGTGCTTTGTGTTTGCCCATACTACTGTCCACTCCCTTACGGACAGACAGGTGTCGTGGGAGCTTGCTCACCTCTCAGTCTGACATGATCTTTCAAGAAAACAGCAAGGAGTGCTATTCATTTGAGACGAGAACCTGGTCTTGGGTGCACTGTTCCATTTTAATTCATGGCTTATTGGCAATCGCTCATCTCCTGCTGGAAATTAATTAAGGCTTGTGTTCGGCAGGAGCTGGTATTTGCTTTGAATCCTGGATCCTACTGCTGAAACTTTGAAATGACAAAAACACGTCTCCAATTTGGGGCTCGATGAGGCACATTTGAAGAGCCCCCTGTCGCTCTCAGCTATTCTGTTCTGAACAATGTGCTATAAATGTTCTCGGCAACAATGCACAGGATGGATTTCAGCCACCTGGAAGTTCCTGCTGATTATACCAATGGGGGAAAAAAAAAGTGGAACTAGGACTGGACATAAAAGGCCAATTTAAAGGGGGAAAAAAACTAGTGTTTTCACTGTTTGCAGATTTTAAAATTACCCTTTTCATATTGTTCTTCTCTAGCCCTTTTATGAAAGAAGTAAGGTACTGTGTATAAGAAGGATTGTAAAGTCACTTAACTAGAATAAACTGTTCTGGTTAATGAGTTTTCTGTTTAATAAAGGCCCATGATTTATCATCAAGGAATTTCTCTTATTTCTCACCTAAACCGCTTTTAAGAATCTGTATCTGTCTTCGTGGCATTCTTCTAGCTTCCATCTGCTCAGGAGGGTAAGCATAGCTCTTCTGGTAGTTTTAAGAACTAGTAACAACCCTTGCTGTAAAGGCAAAAGGGGCCCAGAGACAAAACAACTAAGGAGATAAAATTATGACCTTTACTTTGAAACCAGAGCCCTATACAAAGAATAAGGTAACAAAGAGAGAAAAGGAAACCTTTCAGCCCAGATGCTCTTCTCCTATTTTCAGGAGCTGCTCATGGGAGCAGACTTTCTATCACAGATAATATCAACGATGGAATCAATTCTGCCTTTACAAGGACAGGCTACTTCTCACCTCTATTTGTCCTCCTGGCCGAGACCGCCGCTCTCTTGAAGTATACAAAGCTTTGCCATTGATCCCTACCTCACAGCTTAGCAGTGGGTGCAGCCCCTGTAATCTGTTGTAATTCTATTTGTCTATTTTTATCGTTAATATTATTGTATCAAGACTGTTTCTTGCCATCTTCAAAACTCCATCTCAATGTCCACATGCTATATTATGGTAAAATATAATATCTGGTAAATGAAATTATTCCTTGAAAAATAAAAAGGACCTTTGTTTTCAACTTGAAAAAAGGTGATAGAAATAATCTGTCTTCTGACACACTTTGTAAAGGGGATGTTAAATAAATAAAATTTAAAAAGTTAAAAATTGGAGGGGAACATTAGAGCATGCCACTTACAACTTATACAAACATGCACTTTAATCAAAGGAGGAAAAAGAGCTAGATATTTATATTCTGAAGACATGATGAGAAGACCTCAATGCATTGCTATTAAATTTCTAATTGAAAGCCAAAGTTTTAAATAGCTATAGCACAACACTGGCTCCTGACATTAGATAAAGTATAATTAAAAGTCTAATTTTGACCCAATCGAGCCTGTTTAAATTGGGCTCATAGCTGAGTTAAATTGGCCCCATATTTGGGCCATATTATCAAGTTGCCAGGGTCTTGAATAACTGTCACGACATCTGCAGATGCTATCATGAAAGAGGAGTAGCTCCCCAAATTAGCAAATTGGCTTGTGTTCCTCTATAAAGGAAACGAGTTTAGTTTAAGAACCTTCATTATTTTTCTTGACAAGTTAATATTTGTTCACTGAACATCAAATCTAGCTAAAGCACTAGGTGAAAGGTTGCAGAGAATACAAAGAGAAGGGTCTAACCCTTCTACCGGTAGCAACAGCAACAAGAAAAAGGAGAAAAATCCCCAAATAATGAAAACCCATTTGAAAGTATAACAAGCGCTTACTTGTGCTGAGTTATTTTTTTGGTTTTTTTTTTAATTTTTTTTTTAATTTTTAATTTTTTTTTTTTTGA
>CAUYRT010015851.1:0-19130 GCA_963574885.1 Lepilemur ruficaudatus | reverse complement strand
TGCAGCGAGCTATGATGGCACCATTGCAGTCTAGCTAGAGCAACAGAGAGAGACCTTTTCTCAAAAAAAAAAAAAAAATAGAAAAATAATGCATTACAACACTTAACAAAACATCTAGTACATAGAAAGCAATCAATGATTTTAGTAATTACCGCTATTATATCCTCTATAAAGTTTTCTACAAACAAGAAACAAAAATTCTCCAAAATAAAATGAACAAGTGGAAATGGAGCTAGGACGAGGGTAAAAATGTCCATGCTCATAACATGTCTTGGCTTTGCTGTAGGAAATAGATTCTAACTTTTTAAACAAAGATGGAATAATCTATATATTTCCCTTGATGTCTATGTCCTGATTTAGCAAAATAGGGCCTCTATGAACCTGAAAATAGGAAATAGGAAACTACAACTCTCTAAACTCTGGTTGTGAGAGTCAAATAATATTTTTCCCATACATATGCATTCACTCTTCTTTTTGTGCATACTTTTTACAGAGAGACAGAGAGAGACAGAGAGAGAGAGAGAGAGAGAGAGAGAGAGAGAGAGAGAGAGAGAGAGAGAGATTGAGATTGCTTTATATATCCAGGCATGAACTTAAAATCCCAGAAAACAATTGATGCATGTTTAAAGGGAGTTGAGGGAGGGAGGCAGGGAGACAGAGAGAGGAGCATGTTGGTCAACTATTATAGTTAGTGCCACCTCACTGCCCCCCAAACTTCTTCTCTATGTACCACATTCACAGCATATTTTTTTTAATGTTTCATTTCTTTGATTGTATTGAAACAAAAAGGAAATGTTAAAGTAAAGAATAAAATTCCTTCTCTTCCTGCCTTCTAATCACACCTCCTTTGGGAACCAATATTAGGAGTTTGATGCATGTGCTGTATATTCTCCCTTTGTCGCAAGAGATACACTCTGACACTGTTCTGTGCCCCAAGATGCTGAACTCTGGTCTGCATCAATGAGCTCCCTTGCACTCCAGCTTTTGGGTGGGTTTGCCAGGGAAAGACGAGGAAGAGATTAGAGAGTGAGAGGAAAGATGCATTTCTCTCTCTGGCTCCCTGTCTGACACTCCATGATTTGGCAGTGCTTGTTTGCGAAAGTCACAGTTCGTGTCCAGCAACCTTCCTCTGCAGCTACCTGTATAAGTAAAAGGCCTGGTAAGAAAGAGATGGCCACAGAAACGGAGTAATTAATAAAAGTGTATGAAAGGATGATATATATGAAAATGTAAAAGTTTAAGGGATGATGAAGTGGCAATAACAGGGAGCCTTTACCACCCCTTGGTTTGGAGGCATAAAGAGAGAGAGCAATTCTATGCATATAGCTCTAGATGTAGCTGTAACTGCAGGACAGAGGCACAAAGGCACTGCCAACCTGTAGGCTGGTAAATGCCATGCTATGGAGATAACACCCCAACCTCACTCTTCTCCCTACCCTTATATGAATATCTCTTCCTATAACAGTAATTATTCTCCTACCCTGTAATTCTTAAGGATATCATATTATAATAACATTTTATATAAGAAATGCTAATTATTCATTAATAACAGAGAAAAATGGTCACAAGATATTGTTAACATAAAAAAAGCAGTTTTCAAAAGAGTGACAGTGTCAGGTGGGGCTTTGAAGAACACTCTTTAAGTTTTTTAAAAACTGTTCCTCTTTTCTCTTTCTCTTTGTCTTGCCAAAGTCCACAAAGTCCAGAGAGATTAAAAATCAATTATAAAAAGTAGTTTTTAAATTTTCTAAGAAAATATAAAAGAATATTTTTGTGACTTTAATTGTGAAAAAGACAATGTGCAAATCATACGAAAATATATTGATAAATGTGACTATATTAAAATTTTTAATTTAGATACAAAAAAGATATAGAAAATTAAAATACAAGTCACAATCTGGGAGAAAATAATTATAATATCTGTTATTGGCAAAATATCCAAAATGTATAAAGAACTCCTAAATCAAACAGATAATGCAATAGAAAATAGGATACCATTTACAACTAAAATTATAATAACTAAAATTACAAATGTCTGAGAATTCACTGGACAAGAATGCAAACCAAAAAAAAAAAAAATGTTAATTTAAATAGTCTGAAAATTAACAAGGAATTAAAAAAATCAAAATTTTTCAGTTAGCACAATTGATAAAGGAACACACTTTTAATAAAAAGAGTCCAAGTTTGAAGGCCAGCCATATCAATATTAACTGAGTAACTTTGGTTAAATTATTTAATTTTTCTGTACCCTTATGTGCTCATCTGAAACAATATGAGATAATAAAAGTATTTACCTGTTATAGTTTTTGTGATGGTTAAGTGATTTAATATATGTAAAAGTGTTTAGAAAAGTCCCTGGTTCATAGAGCCATATAAATGCTAGTTTTTAATTTTTTTATTATTATTGTGAATAAACTCTCATTTGGAGACCTCAAAAATTATTCTAAAAGGTGTATGAAAGACCAAAGGTCCACAAATTTCTAATCCAAATATGGAAAAAATATCAAAGAGTGGGAATTGCCCTTCTAAATGCCGAAACACACTATAAAGCAATCATAATCAAAATATTATAGTGCAGAAAAAGTACAAATGGGCCAATGAAAAAGTTGATATATTATTTTTCAGAGATATAAGGAAATGAGCCACTTAAGAGCACAAGGAACTATACAGGCATCAGTATTCATGTGAGTAGTCTAGGCAATAAATTTCCCAAAACCTTTTTTTTATTGAAATATGTTGAATTTATTTCTTTCTAAAGTGCATTTTACATATATCATATACATATTTTAAATCCTTCTCTATTTTGCATGATTTCTATTACATAAAAACCATTTAAATGCAATAAATTTTGTTGTTGTACAACAACAAAATACCCCCAACTTATAAAAACACGGGAACAATTATGTTCATAAACGCCTTGTAGACCAGTGAGTCACCTGATATGTATAGAAGCTGTAATATATATAGTACATTTATTGTATAAATGTTTATGAACATAACTGCTCCCAAAACCTTTAATCAGGGGATTCCTGTGTGAGAGTCCAGGGTTTTGCCACCATCCTTAGTCTATGGAAAATGATATAAGGCTGTGGTCCCCAACCCCAAGTTTCGCCAACTAGTTCCAGTCTGCGCCTGCTAGGGACCAGGCCACAGAGCTCCACCCACTCCTCCATCCCCCACTCACCCACTCCCCACCCCCCGGCCACGGAAAAATTGTCTTCCATGAAATTTATAGGGGGGAGTGCACAACAGGAGGTGAGTGAGAGCTAGGGAAGCTTCACCTGTATTTACAGCTGCTCCCCATTGCTGGCATCACCGCCTGAGCTCCACACTCCTCCAGCCCCGTCCATGGAAAAATAGTCTTCCATGAAACTGGTCCCTGGTGCCAAAAATGCTGGGGACCACCGGTATAGGGCTCCTGATCTGAATTCAACTGTCAAGAGATTAAACTCTAGCCATGTTCCCAAGCTTGTGCTTGAAACATGCCATCCTAGAGGAATACCAGTTCACTTTCTTACACATACATCTAGTCATGCATTAATCATCTATCTTCCTTCATATAATTTATGTAGACCAACATTTTCAAAATGCACATAATCCTCCTCTCTCGCTTCTCTTACCAAAAAAAAAAGGTTTGGTAGCTCAAAACAAAATATCCTAAAAAAATTGGAGTCAATCCTCTCAAAAAAAAAAAAAAGACATATCCTATAATTAAGTGCAAATCTTTAACCATTGTAGAAAAAAAATCAGTGCTGGACTGCTCTTCCAGTGGGTAATCTACTATGCCAGCTATCCCAAATGTTCCTTCTCTATTACAGAAAACAAAGTGAAAATTCTCCCATGTGGTGCCCATAGTTTTTCCGGCTATATTTTAATGGGAACACAGTTTGCCAAAATTTATTGAAGTCTCTGACATTAGATTATAAACACAGAAATCCAAAGGGATCTGCTGCTAAATTCACCTTATATATATCCCAAGCTATAATTCACGAAGACTACTGATGGGACCACAACTGTTTCTCACTTGTCTACAAGCAAAGGGCTCATATTTACATGATTATGAACTAGTGCAACCTCTGTGGAAAATAGTATGGAGATTACTCAAAGAACTAAACATAGACCTACCATTTGATCCAGCAATCCCAGTACTGGGTATTTACCCAAAGGAAAACAAAAGTCATTTTATCAAAAAGACACTTGCCTTAGAATGTTTACTGCAGCACAATTCACAATAGTAAAGATGTAGAATCAACCTAAGTGCCCATCAATTCATGAATGGATTAACAAAATGTGGTATATGTATACAGTGACATGCTGCTCTGCAATAAAAAAATGAATTAAGATCTTTTGCAACAATCTGGATGGAACTAGAGACCATTCTCCTAAGTGAAGTATCTCAAGAATGGAAAACCAAACACCACATGTACTCATTATTAAATTGGAACTAACCCATTAGCGCTCATGTGCACAGATGGAAGTAAAACCCAATGGAAATCATGCAGGTGGGAGGAGCGGGGAGGAGATGGGTGAAATCGTACCTAATGGGTACAAAGTACACTATATGGGTGATGGGCACACTTATAACTTTGACTCAAACAGTGCAAAGCAATCAATTAATGTAAACAAAACATTTGTACCCCCCGTAACATTCTGAAATGAAAGGAAGAAAAGAAGAAAGAAAGAAAGAAAGAAAGAAAGAAAGAAAGAAAGAAAGAAAGAAAGAAAGAAAGAAAGAAAGAAAGAAAGAAAGATGGAAAAGAAAGAAAGATGGAAAGAAACAGAATGGGTCCATGAAAATATCCTGAAACTGCCTTTATAGACCTAGATCTTTTATCTCCAAATTTCTTTCACATAAAGGATAAAATTCTAACTTGCTTAATTTTGGTCTCTGTTGTTAGCAATGAGATGCAATCATAACTGACACATCTATTTGATTTTCATGGCCTGTTTTCCTATCTGTGACTTTTATTGGCCTTTGAGGATTCTTCATATATTAAAGATAGTACTACTTTTTTGTTTATAAATATATAGGAAATATTTTTTTGTCAGTTTGTTAATCTTTTAATTATCATTCACTATTATGGATCAAAGAATTAAAGGAAGCAAAGGATCTGACAGCAGTCATGTTGATCGATTTTATTCAGATACACATTTCAAGATTGTTCTTTCTATCACTGCTTGCCTTAAATAAAGAAATGATTGCTCCTCAAGGAGATTTTGCATTCTGGGATTGTATAATAAACGTGGATACCTGCCCATTTAGTGCTAATGAACAGGGATATTCCCTGTATCTAGGAAAACGTGTTTGGTTTATTACTCTTCATTATTTCCCACCATAAGGGTAAAATAAAGTTGTGCAGCTGATAGGGATGTGGTAAAAAATGTTTTCATACATCAGCTTTTCTGCACATCTGGTATCCCTTTGTGCCCTTTGGCAGAGAGAATAACTGGAGGTAATGTTCACTGCCATCCTCTGTGTGTATGAGCTTACCTCTGACATTGTGTTGTAGCCATCTACCATTCATGGTAGATGTTCTGTAATCATGTAAATATGAGCCCTTATTTAATCATGTAAATATGAGTCTTTTTGATAAAATGACTTTTGTTTTCCTTTGGGTAAATACCCAGTACTGGGATTGCTGGATCAAATGGTAGGTCTATGTTTAGTTCTTTGAGGAATCTCCATACTATTTTCCACAGAGGTTGCACTAGTTTGCAGTCCCCCCATCACTGTATAAATTTTCCTTTCTCTCCGCATCCATGCCAGCATCTATTGTTTTGGGACTTTTTGATAAAAGCCATTCTCACTGGTGTTAAATGATCTCATTGTGGTTTTGATTTGCATTTCTCTGATGATTAGTGATGCTGAACATTTTTTCATATGTGTATTGGCCATTCTGTCTACCTTTGAAAAGTTTCTGTTCATATCTTTTGCCCACGTTTTAAAGTAGTTGTTTGATTTTTTTCTTGCTGATTTGCTTGAGTTCTTTGTAGATTCTGGCTATAAGCCCTTTATCAGCTGTATAGCATACAAATGTTTTCTCCCATTTTGTAGGTTGTCTATTTGCTCTGTTGATTGTTTCTTTAGCACAGTGCAGAAGCTTTTAAATTTAATCAAGTTCCATTTATTTATTTTTGTTGTTGCTGTGATTGCCCTTGGGGTCTTCTTCATAAATTCTTTGCATAAGCCAATATCTAGAAAAGTTTTTCCAACATTTTCTTCTAGAATTCTTACGGTTTCATGTCTTAGATTTAAGTCTGTTATCCATCTTATTAATTTTTGTGAGTGGTGAGAGATATGGGTCCTGTTTCAATCTTCTACATGTGGCTATCCAATTTTCTTAAGACCATTTATTGAATACGGATTCTTTTCCCCAGTGTATATTGCTGTATACTTTGTCAAAGATCAGATGGCAATATGTGGATGGTTTTATATTTGGGTTCTCAGTCCTGTTCCACTGGTCTATGTCTCTATTTTCATGCCAGTCCCATGCTGTTTTGGTTACTATAGCTTAAACTCTGGTAAAGTGATGCCTCCAGATTTGTTCCTTTTACTTAAGGTTGCTTTGACTATTTGGGCTCTTTTCTAGTTCCAAACAAAGTGTAGAATTATTTTTTCTAGATCTGCAAAAAATGATGTTGGTATTTTGATGGGCATTACACTGAATCTTTAAATCACTTTGGGTGGTATGGACATTCCTTTCACAATAGCTACATGGAAAATAAAATACCTAGGAATATATTTAACCAAGAGGTAAAAGATCTTTACACAGAGAACTATGAATCACTGAGGAAGGAAACTGCAGATGATGTAAACAAATGAAAAAACATCATGCTCATGGATCACCATGTTCTTTCTGTTCCTCAGTTCTTGGTGTGTGGCTTCCATTCACAAGGTCAATGTTGATTCAATTTACTACTGAAGCTCTAACAATTTTGTCTATTTTTCCAAGTAATTGTTGTAAGAATTTTCCAACTGTCATACACCAAAACTTACACATCTTATTGGCCACCCCTATCTTTCAGGGTACTGGGAAATTCCCAGTTTATGTTAGTGGTAAAGGGGATGATAGACATCATGTAGGTAAATTTCCCTCTTTGTCCAACAAAGCATCCATGATCTCTCTTCCTTATAAGAATATATACTTTTGCCTTCCCAAAGAAGCAACTCCAATGTCCAACATCCAATTACGGCATCTGTCCTAATGTCCAGGACCCCTGGTCAATACACAGTCCCTTCCATGGGTCCTAAGAAGACATCTCATCATCAGGTAACCTACAGACTGAAAGACATGTTACCTACACTCAGCACTCATAAGTAATGTATATGAGGAAAGAGATTATCCTCATGGGAAAAAATGCCGCTCCAGACAGAAAAGCTGGGAGTGGGGAAACACTGTAATTCCTGCCCCTGCTGGGCAGGAGTGAAAAATAGTCCCAGTCCAGGCATGGAGCGAGTGCTTGGTTAGCCAGTTTGAAACTTCTGGTTCATTCCTCTGAGAGAATCTTCCTGGTCCATTGTTCTCTGTGGCCTCTGGCTCAGCATTTGTAAACATAGGTGGGCACCTGAGAGCACTTCCTTTCTCATGGTTACACAATTTCTAGCACATGTTGGTGCTCATTCCAGGAACCACAGATTGTTTTTGGAGGTAAGACACTGGCTGTTGCAGGCCAGATTTGTAGATTTTATGTCAAGATAAGTCTTCCAAAAACATATTAAGCTTTTTACTTCTTTGCTTCCAGTTTGTTCCATGTGTCTGGACATAGTTTTTATATCTGAGGACTCTGTCTTTTACTTCCCAACCTCTGTGTTTTCCTTCAGTGGGAAGATATAATCATTCATTCTTAAAGAAGGATTGTCGTGGTTGCTTTGTAGCAATTCAGACTGCCAAAGATGAAAAAAAATATAGGATCCAAAGTTTGGCAAAATAATGGAAATTTTTGCAGCTGGGTAGTGGGTTAGTGGAGGTTTATTACATTATTGTCTCTACTATTTAAAAAAACAACTAAAAGTTTTTATAAAAACTAAAGGACAAAGGAGATACTCAATCTCTCCCCTGAAAAAATAATGCAGACTCCCAGGACCCATGTAAAACCAATTGAGTAAAAATCTCTGGTTGAGCATTTTTATTAAGTATCTCTGAAAAGAGTTCTGCACACTAAAATTTGAAAAGCACTACATTAAAAATTTAAGGAAAAACTATTTACAGCTTTCTCCCTAATTTAACAGTGTGTCAGACATATCTTATAAAAGTCTAGAGTCTTCAAAATTATCATTTTAAGTAGCTGTATTATAGTTCATTGTGTTTATGCATCATAAGTTGCAAAGCTCATTTGGAAGTGCCAGGGAAACTACATGTAAAGCATGTAGGTTAGGCTAATTAATTAGACTAATCTAAGAGGAAAATCTCAGTGTAGTGACTGGAAGAACTGCCTAATTTGTATATATTTGCATATATGGAACAATGGAAGATGGAGGAATACAATTCCGAAGGAGAAGGCAACAGGTGTAAAATCCAAGTGGCATGAATAAGTACTGTAGACAAAATCTGAGGCAGCACGTTAACCACTTCAAGTAAAGAAGTGGGGGCAAGAGAGTAAAGGTGAAATGATTAAAAGTATATTAGTCACAACAAAAAAAAGGATACTAGTCACAGTTCTTCAGAGAAACAGAACCAATAGGATACACATATAGAGAGAGAGATGAGAAGGGAATTGGCTCATGCAATTAAGGAGGCCGAGAAGTCCCATAATATGCTTTCTGCAAGCTGATGAAGCAGGCAAGCCAGTAGCATGGATCAATGCCAAGTCCAAAGGCTTAAGAACCAGGGGAGCTGATGGTGTAATTCTTAGTCCAAATCAAACAGCCTGAGAACCTGGAGCCACTAGTACAAGTGCCAGAGTCCAAAGACCAGAGAAACTGGAGTCCAAGGGCAGGAGAAAATAAGTATTCCAGTTCCCAGAGAGAGAGAGAGAGAGAGAGAGAGAGAGAGAGAGAATGAATCACCTTTCTTCTGCCTTTGTGTGCTGTACAGGCCCTCAGCCACTGGATGGTGCCCATTCACATTGGGTGAGGGTGGCTCTCCATTACCGGGCCCACTAATTCAAATGTCAATCTCTTCTGAAAACATCTGCATGGTCATACCCAAAAATAATGCTTTACCAGCTCCCTGGACATACCATAATCTAGTCAAGTTGACACCTAAAATTAGCCATCACAAAGGGCCTTGAAACCTGAATCAAGTTCTTAATAGGAGATAGGGTCTTGAGAAACGAAATGATGACACATAGTATTTTAAAAGAGGTGTATGTGTGTGTGGTGTAACCAGAAACAAGGCAAAGACATCATTTAAGAGGCAACTTCAATGATGAAAAAGATAAAGGTCTAGTCGAGATTGGTGGCTGTGGAAAAGAAGATAAAGGGAGATCTGATACTTGTTGCTCTCAGAGCCAGTTATCTACTAGGATTTATCCATCCTTTGCAATTGGTGTGTGCCTGATTGGTTAGTATGTGTTTTGATTATCTAGTGTTCTCTGCCATTAAAGGTGACAAACACTGTCAGAAAAGTGATCAGTATTAATTAAAACCAAAACGGCAAGTAAAATTTTGATCCTAAAGCCAAAATGCTAAATGCTCAACCAACATGAATATTTCATTTTTAAGTTTGGATTTCAATTCTAAGTGATTTCAATTCTAAGTAACATTTTTCATAGTTCCTGAACTAGATCAAACCAGAATTTAATTTCTTTCAAGAATTTTAAATGGAAAAAATAAGAGGGAACTAATTGAAATACACTTTTATTTTGGTCAGATCTAAGAACAAACTGCTTTATTCCCATTAAAGTTTTAAATGTAGAAATTATTTTTAACTATTCTATTTGTCAAAGGCTTAATTTATTCTATGAAAGTAATATGAAAATAATATTTTAGTAAATTCTATGATAGACCAAAACTTTATTCTTACTTTATTTTGTTTTAGTTTTGCAAATAAATCTTTGTGTGACCCTCAATATGCATTAAAATGATATTACTTTCATTTCCAGAAAATTACACAATGGGAGAAAATTATTTTAAATTTGCAATAAAGCTCATTTATCTTATCTTACATAGGGCCAAAGTTATATATTCCAAAATTGGTAGTCCTTCCCAAAGAAATAAGCTCTGTTGGGGATAAAGATTTATAATTTTTCAAAATAATAACTATTAAAGCCGATGAGAGAGGGAAATAGCAGAAACACTTATTTAGAAGGTCAACTTTTCTTAAGATACCACTATTATTACATTCAGAAAACTAAAGTATCACTTTTCATTATGTATATTTTTTTCTTTTTTAATAAAATTTTGAAATAACTGCTTCAAGTTAACTGTATCTAAGCAACCATCTCTTTCTTACTCTCATAACTAAGGACATTACCAAAACACAATTACATTTTTAATTAACAGTAGAATTAAAATGTGATATTAACAGTATGATTAATACAGCCACGATTGTTTCAAATTTCTTCATAACCATTTATGCACACCCAGTTTTTATACTTTTAATAAAGAACACACAACATATGCATTTCAATTAAAGAATATGACTTCCATTCCAAAAAGTATGTCTTGAGAAAAAAAGTAACTTAAAATAAAATTATGGGTTGGGTGCAGTGGTTCAAGCCTGTAATCTCAGCACTTTGGGAGGCCGAAACAAAAGTATCACTTGAGGCCAGGTGTTCAAGACCAGCCTGGGCAACATAGCAAGTCCCTATCTCTACAAAAAATTTAAAAATTAGCCAGGCATGATGGTGGATATCTATAATCCTAGCCACTTGGTAGACTGAGACAGGAGGATCACTTGTGCCCAGGAGTTTGACATTGAGCTGTGATTGCACCACTGCATACAAGCCTGGCAACAGAGTGAGACCTATGTCTCAAAAAATTAAAATTAAAGTAAAAGAAAGAAATAAAAATATGATGTGAAAGTTTGTTTTTCAATGATCAACTTTTATTTCACAGATGATGTCAATAGGATAATAAATTTATCATATTGACTTCAATCTGTTTTTAGTGAAATCAGCCAAATCGAGCTGTTATTTTGGTATTGCCTTTCAAAAAATAGGCACACTACAGTTTGAAAAGCACTGTATTACAAAATTTTTAATTGAAAAGGAAATAAAAGTAACAAACCCAATGAGGTTCATTTACATAAAATATATAGATATAGGCTATATTATTTTGCTAGAGCTTGCACAACAAAGTACCACAACAGGATGGTTTCAACAACAGAGATTTACTGTTTCACAGTTGTGGAGGCTAGATGTTCAAAACCAAGCCGAGCTCACCAGCAAGGCACCATATGCTGGGAGCTTCCCTGCCCAGTATCCCACCCCTACTGAAAACATGGCTCTGAACCATATCACCCTCTCCTTTTAGTTCTGCCCTGGTGGGCTCCCTCACTTCCCAAGATCAGTTCACAAATCTCTCTTCCATTATCCCAAATAACACAATCAAGTCCTGGAGGTATTCACACTGTTCTTAACCTTGCTTCTTTGTCATTGAGCTTTTTCTGTTTACAACAGCAGCAGCAACTATCTATTGTATTTAAGCATATTTAGACAAAAACATTTTTAGAATATTCTGAGATAGAGGTGTAAAAGAACAGCAGGCTTTTAAGTTTCCTTAAAACCCTAAAAATCATAATAACCTTAAATGGGTCTTTTCATTAATAAGAAATGATAAAGAATGTAATTTTGCTCCAGATGTCATAATAGTTTGATAATTAGTTTTATAATAACAGTTTTGTGATAATTGGCTACAAACAAAGAATTTGGAAAAAAATTGTGATAGTGTATGAGAAAGTACCATTCAGTGATATTATCTACACCAAAATTGATTCTTCTGTCATCAGAAAGGCAAAGGTAATTAAGAGAATAGACTTAGTCAATAGTGTTCATTCATCTAACAAAAACAAGAAACAGAGACCAGTATGAGGTTGTGGTGGGACATGGAACTGAAGTAGCTTGAGATGAAGACCTGGCAACCTGAGCTAATGCAATCAGCTAAGAGAAGACTCAAGTGGAGGCCAACCTGTAGTATAAGCCAGTGTTAGTGACAAGGAGAGTTGATTCCCCATGGGCCTCGTTGTTCAAAAGAAACTTATCAGCCTCAAAGTCCTCCTCGAAGTATTTTCCCTCCAGTGTTCCCATCCTGTCAACTACACAAAACCATGGGTTCTGGGATGGGGCATCTACTATGATGTAGTAGACATCAGGTAAATATATGTGGACCACATGAATAAACAAAAGGAAAATGCTGGTATCTAGACACTTGACAGTAACTTTAACAAAGATGAACACTGTCCTCACTGTTAATGTTTAATACAATCTCATGCACTTGATTTTATGTGCCTTCTGGGAGAAATAGGCCTAATATGTTGTTAACTCAGATGAATGGCTGCCTAAAGAAGGCTATTAGACTCATAATAAGGAATTTTCTGCGTGGTTTGGAGCCAAGAAATTGAGTTATAACTTGGGATTTTCCACCCAATATCCCTATTTTCAACAACTAAAATATATGTGATTATAACAGCATAAGATTTTGGAACAATGTAAAAACAACATAAAAAACAAGGTAGTATATAACTTCTGATGTTAGGGTTGATATTAGGCCATATGTGTAGCAAATATTAAATTCAAACTACAAACTCAGCAAAAAAATGTAAATTGCCTTTATTTTTTTTTCTCATGGCAGAAAATCTCTACTTCTAGCCCTCATTTCTTCTCATTCAAGTCTTTCTCAATCAATTTAAATTCCCTCCATTTTCTCTAGGGTTGTGTCTAAATTCTGGGATCCTATATTATGTCATGAGGTCCATGGGTTTTGCTGGAACGGAGTGGGAGTGATAGAGAATCTGTCATTTCATTATCATCTGTCCATGTAGACATATGACGATGTAAATATCATCCAACGTGGTCTTCTGCCACAAGGGAACACAGATTGCCATTGTGTCCTCAATTTTGAAAACTGATTTTGAACTTCAATCTGAGAATTGTCTTGTTTGTTCATTGCTTCTCTCTTGTCATACCTTCCTGAGACATGGAAGTGAACTTCCTGGACCAAAGAGAGACAATAAAGGCATTGGGGAAAACCAGAAGGAAAAATATTCATCAGTTAATACATGCAAATAGATCCTATTAGCAATGGAAAAAACCTATTCAAAATTTTTTTGAGATCCTATCTTTGTTTCTTCTGCACAAACATCTTTCAAACTTCTAAAAGTATCAGTGAAACATTTTGGCAAAAGCTATAAACTTTAAATATAAAATAGTTGAATATCATTCTAGCTAGTTATTATTTTGTAATTTAAATGAAAATGTTTTCTTTATTTAAAAGAGGGAAAATGGAAATTTATAAAGAAATAAATAAAAAGAATACACAAGCCACCACTTAGAATTAACATTAGGTATATAGCCTTGAAGATTTTTTCCTATGCTTATGCATGCACATACGTGTACATATTTGTTTTTTTACAAAAATTAAATCATAGTATATATCATTGTTTTGTAATCTGATTTTTAAAGCTAGTCCTAAACATAATGATGGACAATATTTTGGATTAGTTTGATGAAGAAAATTCTTAGACCAATATGTTACATACTAAATTTAAATGTCAAATGTAAATTTAACACTAAGTTTTTAGATGGCTAGTATAGAGAATTTAATGACTCATGTGCATGTTTTTGCCAGAAACAAATAGTGTATTGTTTTCTTCAATCTATCTTCAGTAAATACTGGTTTAAATTACTTTAAAAATGGCCACTAAACATAAACAGAGTAAACCAGGATAGTGCTATGCAGGCAAGTGCCTACTTTCACACATTTGACTGACGAAGAGCCCTTAAATGTTATGTTCACTCAACAGAAGTCCTCATGATCTGATTGGTCATCTGTTTCATTCGGCTACCTTGAGCTTGCCTTGCAGCTGGGACGGTCCTTCACCCATTGCTATAAACTTCTGAATTATTAGTTCCTACCAGGGTCAAGATAGAACAATGTCAACAATGAGAAGATGACAATGAAAAGAGGAAAGAAGCAATGACTGTCTCCCTGCATGTGATCCTCCCCCAGAAACTGCTATGGTCCACATCAGCTCACTTTGGTCTCCAAAATGCAGAAAAGTTCTCGTCTCTCCTTTGTAAAAAGAGCCATGATGTTCTTCCAGGTATATCTTTGACTTTCCCATGGACAAATTAATAAATGACAGATAATAATCTTACCCCTTGAGTATTTCTTTGTTTTTATAGTAAAAAATGCCCTTAGAAATTTCCAAATGAATGAGTGCTTGCTTTGGGTTTAGGCAAAACCGCTGGCAGTATTCTGCTTCCTACAAGTCCAAGAGATACACAAAAACTTGATCCAAAGTTATAGTTCGGAAAGAGAAATAAAAATCAGGTAATCCATTGCAGCAAGGAGAAAAGGGAATGGAAAGGCAATTTTATGAATTCCTTTTTGGTTTTAAATAAGCAGTGTCTCACTATTTCCATTTTCATGTTCATTTTTATCACTTGTTTTTATAACTATTTTACTTTTTAATCACAGCAGTTACATTTTCAAATAGATAGCTTTGATTCTTGAGCCTTAATTTCCTAAGGCTTAAGAAAGATAAAAATTTACAAATAAATCTAATTCTTATATTAAAAATGTAATTACTTCCTGAGGTTTCAGGAAGATCCATCTGAAATGTTCTTTAAAAAAGAATTCCTTTTTATTTTTATTACTTTGTAAAAACCAGAATATGTTGCCTCAAATTATATCTTGTATTTTAAATTATTTACACTACTCTAAAAATTGCATAAAATATAATAATTATAATTTATTCATTTATATAGTTAATCAACTTTTACTACATTTCTATTGTGTATAAGTATTGTGATAAATGTTACTGGAAACACTAAAAAGAGAAAAATCCCAGCTTTCTTTTCAAAAATTATTTGCTCTTTCAAATGGAAACAATGGCCAGTAAATAAAGGCAGATATTTGAACTGGGGTAACCAGAGATAACACATAAATATGAAACAGATTATAAAACCAGCAAACTGGAAGTAGAAAATCAAAGGGCATCACAGAGGGAGATGTTTCCAAGCAGGGTAGTAATTTTGCAACAATCAAAAGGTGGCTGGTATCTAGTCTAATGAATATATTTTAATAAGAGATTTAATATACCATGTGGAGAATTGTGATATTGAAACAACCTCAAAGTTTGAACAGTGCCAACTGTTTATGCCCTACACCAAATAAATTAGATCTCATTTTAAAGCAAAATCCACGAAAAAATCGAACATGTTTTTAGACATATAGATAAACTCTTTGAGCACGTTCGCTTAAATGACTAATATACATCAGGGATAAACAAAGTAGCAGATTAAGCCTGGTTTTATCACTTTTGAAGGCAGGGAGCAACCCTGAGTCTCTGTCATCCCCAAAAGTATCACACAGTGCCTGGCAAATTAACAGGACTCAACAGCCAATTAATTGACTGTTCAGTTCTTAATGGGTAGAATGTAAACTTGGTGTGGGTAAGGATGCTTGTTTGTTTGTTTACCTGTTTTGTTTATTGATAAATCTCCAGTGCCTTAATGGGTACCCGATACATCAGAGTACTCAATAAACACTAGCTGAATAAACGTACTTACTAGTTTGTTACCTTTACTTCCACATTAGGTACTTTTTGCATATCTATAAAACATTTAGAAATAACATTAATGGTCTTGAAAAAAACACAAATTTAAATTCATCCAATCAAAATCAGTTTTGAATATTTGTACTACCAAAGACAGAGCAGCCATCAATTCTTACAATTTTTTCAGATCTTCCCATTTGCTGATCACTCATAAACATAAGCCAGTTGATAGAAATAACTTAAAATATATTTACTCATTTAACATTTATTGAGCACATGCTTTGTATGTCTGTTTATCAATCATAGAAATAGAACCAGTGGGAGAAAAATAGATAAAAAGGAATTTATTACAAGGAATTGGCATATGCAATTGTAGGCACTGGCTAAGCAAATTCAAAGTCCATGGGCCAGGCAGCCAGGAAGAGAAGCTCACAGCCGGCTGGAGATACCCAGGCATTAGCTAAAGCTTGGAGTCTTTGAACTCAGGGAAGACCTACGTCCTATTTTAAAGAGTTTCCCACTGATTAGTTAGACACATCTAGTAGTCTCCCTTTTGATTAGCTTAACATCAACTGGTTAGAGACTTTAACGTCATCTGTAAAATCCCTTCACAGCAGAACTTAATTTAAACCTAATTTGTTTAAATTACTGGGAGAAAGTGTTTTTGCTGTACAATGCCTGGTGCCTCCCTTCTGTTCTCCAACACTCATGAGAGAATATCTCTTGTAGTTCACGCTATCTGGAAACATACTATATAGAAAGGGAATTCCAAGGAATATAGTTCAACCTACTCTACTGACATATCATAAAGCCATCTCCTATGGATAGACACTGGACACACAATAATGACTATGACATGGACTCTGTTTTTAAAAGGCTCACAGTTTATTTTTCTAATATGCTGCCAATCTTTTCTAGACTGGCATTCATTCAAGTAACTATAAATATTGACAATATCAAGCTCTATTAGCAATATACATACCTTAAAGTTACTGCAGTAGCAAAGAGGAAATAACGATCAATTCTGTCTTTTTATTACTCAAAGAATAAAGTTTAAATTCATTTGCATCATAAATCGTCCCATGGTCTGGTCTCTACTTTCAGCATCATTTCCCAGCTAGTCTTCCTGATCTGGCCTGTTTGCCTGCCCCTGGGTGAACCAAGCCATTGTATGCCCTGTGCCCTTGGGTGTGTTTTGTGCTCAATGCCTCTCCTAGCTCCCTCCCTTTCATCTCTCCTTTGACTACCAATCTCCTGCTCATGCTTCAAGAGTCATGACAATTGTCTCATCTCTTGGGCAAAATCAAATTTTTGATGACATATATAAACCAAAAATAAAAGCATTTATAAAGTTCTAGCAATTAAGAACTTTTTCTGATTTGACTCAAGTCAAGAGAAAATGTCATTTCTCTTTATGATTAAGCCACACACAAAGTACATTTCAAGGAAACATTTGGACATCTACAACAGATGGGTATGACATAAAACAAAGGCTACCCTGAGAAGATAGAGGTAGTAATGGGATATTAAGGCAAAAAAAGAGTATTAACACATTTATCCAAGCAGTGTAGGAGAAAGGTCCTTATAACCATATGTTTTGGAGAAGAGATTTAACTAAATACATTTATACATAAAAATCATCTTCCCATAGTTTTCTTGAAATTCAATTTCTTATTTAACATACTTCATTTATGTGAAAATCCAATATCCTATTTAATATACTTTCACTTTTTTCTTTTAACCTTCATAGTATTCAAAATATATGGTTAGTAAATTTTTTCTAAATTTTTTTATGATAAAATACAGTCATGATGATGATAACATTTGTCGGCTTTGTCCTGGCTCTATGTGTAGCTTTATTTGTATTATTTGGTTTTTCACATACTACATCCCATCTTTATAACAAAAGTTCCTAAAAACATGTGTAGCACGTAGTTCCAAGAACAGTATTATAAACAGACTCCTCTCCAGGCCTAAGGGCTATTGCAAAAAAGACAAGCATATAAAATTGTAAAGACTGATTTCAAGAAATGGAATTACTAAGTTTGGTTTCCTCGTCTTCCTCCATCACCCCCACCTGGCACCTACCTGCCAGCAATGAAACTCGCTAGTGACTTCTTAAAGGGACTGCAATACATACAGCCTAAAAACTAGATTTTACTCAAGGATTTCTCAGAACAAATTGGGCCTCTTTCAACTTTTGAATAACTCCCTCACTGCTTCCACCACTATAGCTGAACTTCTAGGAATCCTGTCCGAGAGTCATCTGTCTGGACTCAAACCTACAGGCCCTTCAGAACCTGCTTCCACCCACAGCGAGTTCCCTGAAAGTCCAGCCCATCACAGATACCAGGCTCCAGTAATATGCTGTGGTATACCTGGCTCCTTACCATGCTTTGCCTCCTCTGTGTATTACTTTTGTCTCTCCAGTGAAATCCCATCTTGCCTCTATTCTAACTTCAAGATTGTCCATTTTCAACCCCTTACTATCTAATAATTTAAATAAACTCCATAAAAAGATTACTACATCCCTTCTTCGCAGGAAGTAGCTACAGAAGAAAGATCTCTGCCCATTTTCCCAACCTCTGAGTTCATTTTAAACAGAAATTTAACTAACAACAGAAAGGAGGGAATGTTAGGGTGGCCTTGGATCTCCTAATTTTCTAAGAACAGCTGAAGATCAATCTTGAGCTCTCCCTACACTCTTTGCTGCTTCTCTCCCAAAGTAGCAGGCAACCTGCAGGGAAAGATGACACCTGCCTCCCAATCTTTCTAATTTTTTTTCCCTTTCTCATACCTTTCCCTTTCTTTTCTTACATGTAGATAATAAAAAGGGTGGACAGTTAGGCTTAAAGAATTCACCCTCCCCACACTTCCATCCAAACCTCCTATAAAACTCACACCCTCCCCTTCCTAGGGGTGTATTAGGCAGTAGCCTTTGCCAGACCCCTAGAGAGATAAGGAAAGGAAACGCAAAAGGGGAACTTACTTTCCTCATCCCTCCAGATGAGGAGGATGCTTAGGCCTCCCGGTTGTTCCCTAGGGAGATAAAGAAATGGAATGCAAGAGCGGAACTTACTTTCCTTATCCCTCCCAGTTGTTTGAAAAGAATTTATATTCTCCTCCCAGAAAAACCTTCTATAAAACCCAAGGCTATGATAAACCAGACACTGGGGGAAAGAATCTCTTTTCAATAAATGGTGCCGGGAAAACTGAATAGCTACATATAGAAAAATGAAACTGAATCCCTACCTCTCACCTCTCACAAAAATACACTCAAGATGGTTAACAGACCTAAACCTAACGCATGAAACCCTTAGAATCTTAGAAGATGTTGGGAAGACCCTTTCAGACATCGGTCTAGGCAAAGAATTCTTGAAGAAGACACCCAAAGCAATTTCAGCAGCAACAAAAATAAACCAATGGGATCTGATCAAATTAAAAAGCTTCTGCACAGCCAAGGAAACT